>JALNQF010000552.1:0-23492 GCA_028456385.1 Ophiosphaerella korrae | reverse complement strand
ATATTATAAAATTACTTAATAGCTTAGAGTATCTTAAGCTAATAATAGTACTTATATATTAGATATAGCGTACTATATAGTCCTTTATAGCCTACTAACTAATAGTTATAGTATAAATTAAAGATTTAGTAGCGTAGATAGGCGTTTAAGAAAATATATAGATACGTTTTATTAACTTAAAAGTACCTTTCTTTCTCTAATCTAGTAAAGCTAATATTAGTATATAAAAAGTAGTATCTTACTTTATAGAAAGCTTTTATTAGTTTTTATTATCTACTATCTATAGTAGTAAATATAGCTTAGGCTACGTAGTCTTCTAAGTATACTATATCTAGTAATTCTTTTATTAGGCGTAAGTTAACAATATATAGTAAGAGTTCTAGGTCTAGTTCTTTATTATAGAGTAGTAGAAAATCCTCTAGTAAGTTTACTAATTTAGGTTTTATTCCTATAATATAGTAAAGGTAGGTATATACTATAGTAGCTTATTCTAGCGTAAATCTATCTAGCTTTTATAGGTCTGCGAGGCTTAGAGTGTAAATTACTATATCTAGAGTAGGTTTTACGCTTAGGGCTAGAACTTAAAGGCTTAGGATAATTTAGTTAGCTCCTAATACTTATAGATTAGAATTGTCTATAGGGTAATCCTATAGTTAGTAGCTTAGGGCGTCTATAACCTTGTTTATATTACTAAGTACGTATTTAATATAGAAATTAAATTAGGATAGGAATAATAACTAGTAGGCCTAGTAGTAATTAAGCTTTTTAGTTATTATAAAAGTTTCTAAATTATAGTAGTCTATTATAACGTAGATTATATATAGACTACCTATAAGCTCTAGTTTCTATTCTTTAAATACTTAGATTATAGCTATAAGTTCTAGGTTGTAGATATTATAATTATATTCTACTAAGGTGTATTTTTTTAAAAAGAAGCTAACTAGCTATTAGATTCTATCTTAGTTTAGTTAGCTTATTACTCTACTTAAAGCCTACCTAGAAGTATTAGTTTAGATATAGATTAGTTTTAAGGAGTTAAAGTAAAGTAAAACTATACCTAGCTAGAAAGTAGCTTTTAGTTTATTAAAAGTATCTATATATTCTTAAGTAATTATAAAGAGCTTGTACTAGGTCTTTTAAAGGAGTAGCCTATCTTCTTTAGTAAGTTTAGTAATAACCTTAGACTTAATTAACTTAGTAAGTAGTAAGACAAAGCTTAAGTAATCCTTAATAAAGTGCTAGAGAAATCTAGTATAGCTTAGAAAGGCTAGGACTTCTTTAGTAGTCTTTAGTATTTCCTACTCTTAGATAGCTTTAACTTTAGAGGAATCTATTATAATTTCTTTATTAGAGATAATTATACTTAAAAACTTAACTAAGGTAGCGTAGAAGCTAGATTTTTTAGGGTCTACGTAAAAACCTTACTTTTTTAGTTATATAAGTACTTTAGAAATATACTAGATATAGTCTATTTTATTATTAGAGTATATTAAGACGTTGTCTATATATATAGTATAGAAGTTATCTAAATATTCTAGTAGGGCTAAGTTAATAGCGCGCTAAAAGGTAGCTAGTACGTTAATAAGGCTAAAGAGTACTACCTTATAAGTATATATACTAAAGTAGGTAATAAATATAGTTAGCTATTCTAAATTTAAGGTAATATATAAGTAGTAAAAAGTGTATATTACGTTAAATTTAGAGAAAATCTTTACTTTATTTAGGTAGGCTAGTATTTCTCTAAAGAATAAAATAAAGTACTAGTCTTTAATAGTAGATTTGTTTAGCTTATAGTAGTCTATATAGACTTATAAGCTACTATCTAGTTTAGCTATAATTAGTAGGTTATTCCTAGCTAGGGAGCTATATTTACTAATAAAGCCCTTACCTTCTATTTCTTAGATATATTTCTAGATTACTTTATCTTATTTTCTAATAAAAAAGTAAAGTTTAGCGTCTAGGATTTTTATACTAAGTTTAAAAGTAATTTCTAGGTTATATAGCTTATAAAGGAGAAGTTTCTTAGTAGCTTTCTTATTAAAATAAGGTATTAAGTCTTAATATAGTTAGAGTAGTTCTATAAACAAGATATCTTTAAGCTCTACTATAAGTAGTAGTTTATAAAATTATATATAATCTACTTCTCTAGCTACTTTATAGTAGTATACTAGTAGTAGTATTCTATCTAAAGTAAGTACTATAAGTATATATCTACTTCTTCTAGTAAAGGCCTTAATTATATAATAACTAATAGTTTAAATATCTATTAACAAGTTCTATTTATACTTATTAGAGTACCTACTTAGTAGCTCTATAGAAGTAGATAATAGTTTAAGCACTAGCTTCTTTAAAGCTATAGTAGAGTAATATCTAGGTATACTATAGTATACTACTAAGGGGATTTTATTAGTTATCTAGTAGTACTATTAGTAGTAAGTATTAGAGAATAATAACGTTCTATAGTAGTAGTTAAGTTTAATAGTATAGGCTTTACGCTATAAAAATCCTAAAATAAGGTTAAATTAGCCTACGTTTTTAATAATATAAGTAGAAGTCTATTTAATATATATACTTACTTATAGGTAGAACTTAACCTAATATATAATAGACTTAGATAGAGAACTATTATATCCTTTATAGATAATAAGTTAAAGTAGCTAAATAGTTTATAATTTTATAGTCTTCTAAGTAAATTTTTATTAAATAAAGTTTACGTTAGCTCTATTATTAGCTAAGGTTCTAGCTATATAGAGTACTATAGGGTCTTTACCTAGAAAGCTAGTAAATAAGAATTAGTTTAGCTTAGCTTCTATTAGATTAGTTAGTAGTTTCTTATACTAAACTATCTATATTCTATAAGTAAGTATATAAGATATAGCTATACTAGGAGTTATACTTTAGTAGTTAATTACGCTCTTCTAGTTTATATAATCTTTAGGTTAAGGCTTTAGGCCTAAGGAACGTCGTTTTCTAAATCCTAGTCTAAGTTAGGCTCTAGTTCTAGCTCTATATCTAGTTAGGAGTTATATTTAAAGAATTAGTCTTCTATTTCTATATCTATTTTAAAGTCTATTACTATATAGGCGGCTATATAGTAGTTTATAGTATTAGTAAGTATTTTAGATCTAGTAGCTTTTATTTATTTATAAGTAGTATAGTCTAGCTTCTTAACACCTATCTTTCTATAGCCCTAGTATAAAATTATTTTAGTATTCTTAGTTTTAATTATAGTAGCCTTTTTGCTAGTTAGGTATATTCCTCTAAATATACTATCTAGTTATAGTTAATAGTATTTTAGTTCTTATAGAGTTATAGCTAGTTCTTCTTTAAAGTTTTATATCTACGCTCTTAGTTTAGCTCTTATAGGCGCTAGGGTACAAAGCTAGGTTTACCTAAGGCCTATATCTAGGTTGTAATTATTTACTTTATTTTCTAATATTAAGACTATCTTTTAAAAATTAGTAGGGCTATTATAGATACTAGGGGTAGTACTAGTAGCTTCTCTAAGCTAAGGTTGTAGCTTTTTTTAAAGGTAGATATTATATAGCTATAGGTTCTATTATAGTTTAAAGCTAATATTATTAAATTTAGAGAGGAATTTAGCCTATACTAACTAGGTAGTTTTGTAGATTAGTTAATCTAGTCTAAATTTAGCTATTTCTAGGGTTTTATAACGTACTTCTCTTAATCTTACTATATCTATATTACTAAATTAGTAAAAAAGTATAAAGAAATATATAAATTCTTCTTAGTATAAGTAGGTAATACTATTTAGAATAGTAAGGTATAGGCAAGCTAATTCTATATAGTAGCGTATAATAATATTAGCTTAGGTTTATAAGCTAATATTTTTTTTTCTATTAGTAATAAAGTAATTATATATAAACTAGATAAAGGATATAATATCTATATAGTATCTTATACCTAAAAATTATAGAAGTTTTATAAAGTAGTCTTCTTATTCTTTATACTAGTAAAAATTAAAGGCTAGCTATTAGATACTAGTTAAGAAGAAAGTTAAAGTAAACTCTTCTCTATTAAAGATATAGTAGCTTACTACTAGTACTTAAAGTTTAAACTTTTTTTTAAAGAAGCTAGGTTACTAGCCTTGTAGTAAGATCTTAGTATAAAGTAGTTCTATATCTTTCTACGCTAGTATATTAAAGTTAAAGGTTTCTAGCTTAGTTTATTTAGCTATTAAGTCTTCTTAGTAGATTACTACTTTGCGTAAGTAGTTATATTTTACTATAGCTTCTTCTTATAAAGCTTTATACTAAGTAACTCTTTAGCCTAAAGTATTATATTACTTTATAATATAGTTATAGTCTAGTAGTAATTACGCTAAGCGTTCTTAGAGTTAAGCTAATTAGTTATCTTATTAGGAGAGTTATTTATCTAATTTACTTACTCTAGCTATAAGCCTCTAGTTTTATTTATTTACTATATTAATTGTATCCTATATCTAGGTATTTACAACTACTAGGTATAATACTATTTTAGCTAAGGTAAATTCTCTAAGAGATAAGTAATTACTAAGTTTATTATCCTTAATTTCCTAGTATAAGGTTAGTAGTAGGGTGCAAAACAAGAGTTAGAGCTTAGTAAACTTAGTAAGTAATTTCTTAAGTTTATTCTAAGATATAAAGACTATTCTTAGTAGTAGGTCTTTATTAATTATAGTATTTAATAGTAAGTTATCTCTTAGCTCTTTTAAGATCTTAAGCTTAGGTATAAGCTAAAGTAATAATACTTATCTAACGTTTAGTTAGGTATTATTAATTAAGTTATTTAATATAGTCTAGTTATTAAAAGAGATATTAGTAACTAGTTTATACTTTAGGGGGCTACCTTAGTTAAAGAAGGTAAAGTCTATATCTAGAGTAAATTCTTCTATAATAAGTTAGTTAGGAGTAGCTAAGTTTATTATAGAGCTATTAGCTAGAAAAGTACCTAGTACTTATTAGGGAATTATATTAGGTTAGAAATTAAGTTTACTAAGTAGTCTTAGCTAAATAAAGGATTTAGAGTCTATTACCTATTTTCCTTTATCTTTCTATAAAGGAGTCTAAAGATATTATTAGAAGTTACTTAGTACTTTTTTTATTAGAGTAGTTAGTATAGTAAGTCTCTAGGTCTATTTTTTTAGGAACCTAGTTCTAGTATATATTTTATAGATTTTTTACAGTATAGTAGCTCTAGAGCGTTCTTTTAGTTTCTTACTAGATCTATAGTCTACTATTTATAGTATATCTTTATCTTATAAGTATACTTAGTTTAAGTAATAAAGAAGTTATAAGCTAGTATTATTTTAGTTTAAAAGGCTAGCTTTTAAGGAAATAGAAGATTTTTTATATAACTAAGTTATAGTATAATAAGCTAAGTTATAGTAGTTATATACTATATTAGTATATTTAGCTATTAGTTTATAGAGATTTAGATCTTTAGCGCTAGCTAGTAAAGGTTTTAGTAGGGTCTAGAGTACTTTATTACTTAGTTCTTATAAATTAAGCGCTAGTAATTTACGTAGGTTTAGAAGTCTTTTCCTTCTCTAGTACTACTACCTAGGTTTAATACCTAGTATAAGTACGCCCTTACTTAAGTATATATAGTAAGTATAAGCTAAAGCTTTATAACCTATAAAGTAGTTAAACTACTCTTCTTTAGTACGTATTTCTTTCTAGAACGTTAGCGCTAGTACTAGTAAAAAGAGAGCGCTAGAAACCTTAACTAGAACTATAATATAGTAAACTTAAGGGGCTACCTAGCGCGCTATAGCTAAGGTAGGATCTAATTCCTAGTAGTATAGTTCTTTTTAGCTAGCTAGGCTTAATTAAGAGTTAGCTATAATTAGCTATCTTATAGTAACTCTAGCGTAAGTAAGAAAGCTACTAGTATAGTTCTAGGTTATAGAAAAGCCTATAAAAGTAAAATATTTATAGAGATCTACTATTATATAAAGTAGACTTTACACAAGATAACTTAATAAAGTAGTTTTAATAATTAACTAAAAAGAGTAAATAGTAAATAAAGCTATCTAAGTAAGTACTAGGTATATATACCTAGTAGCTTACTAAGCGCTAACTAAAAGTAGAAAGGTAGTTAAATATTAGTAAGTTCGCAATATTAGTAAGTTTACGATATTAGTAAGTTATAAACTTACTAATATATTAGTAAGTTTTATAATATTAGTAAGTTTGTAATATTAGTAAGTTATAAACTTACTAATATTAGTACGAAAATAAGAGATATAAAGGATAGCTCTCTTATAAAGAAAGACTTTAATTTAGAGATAGAGAAAAAGTATAGTTAGTATAAAGGAATATTAAAAGTAAATAATTAAGTTCTAAACTAGACTACGTTAAGATTAGATTATATAAAGTTAAAAAGAAAGTTATACTA
Source organism: Ophiosphaerella korrae (assembly GCA_028456385.1). NCBI lineage: Eukaryota > Fungi > Ascomycota > Dothideomycetes > Pleosporales > Phaeosphaeriaceae > Ophiosphaerella > Ophiosphaerella korrae. The sequence continues at coordinate 17,093 of JALNQF010000552.1, read as the reverse complement.
GTTATATTTAAGTTAAAACTACTAGATAAGATAAGGATATATCTAATATTTTACGTAGCACTACTAGAAAAAGTACTATAAGAAGTAGAACTACTAGTATATAAAGTAGACACGTATAGAGAATAAGAAGGATAAGAAGTTAAAGAAATTCTATAGTACTAGTTCTATAATAGAAGGAATTACTATCTAGTAAAATAGATAGGTATAAATAAAAAAGGATAACTATAAGAAGAAATATAGAAACTAGAGGAGTTCTAAAGTTAAAACTTTCTAGAGCGCCTTATAGTAAAGTAAGAAAACTAATAATACTATTACTAGATAGAGAGGCAATAAGAACACCTAATATAATAGGAGCTAGAGTAGCCTCTACTATATTATCTAAGTCTAATTTAGCCTCTAAGATATAAGACTATTTAAGTAACTTAGAGTTATTATAAGCTTTTATCTTATAAAGACGCTTAATATAACAATAAAGCTTTACTAGCTTATAAAGAGTTAGCTTGTACTTAGCCTTAGCTATAGGAAGCTATAATAATAATTACGCTTAAGCTCTATTAATAGCTTACCTTATATAACTTAGTAGAAGGAAACTATATAGAAATTAAATACTTATACTTTATAAGCAAAACCTTAGATAAAATATACTTATACTAAATATTAGTAAAGATATACTTATTATAGTATTTACTATTATTTAAGAATATAAGACAAGTAAGGCCTAGCTCTATATAATAATAATATAGAAACATTTTAACTCTATTATAAATAATACAAGCTATAAGAAGAAGTTTATTGCGCTAAAACTAAGATAGTATAAAGAGTAATAAGGAACTAGAAATTAGTAAAGAAATAGGACTAATAACCTTAGCTCTAGCGTAGAGAAATAAGAGACTATATAGAAGAGAGAATAGTATTATAGTAGTAATAAGGGAAACTAAGATAGAACTAATTAGTTTACACTTAGCTACTAATAGAGTATAGGATAAGTAAGGTAACAACCTATAAGATAATAAACTTAATTAGGAAGCTAACTATAATAGAGATACGTAACAAATTTATAAATTCGCGATCTTAGTAAGTATAAAGTCGTAAAGTTATTATATAATAAATTTATAAATTAATAATCTTAGTAAATACAAAGTAATAAAGCTACTAAGGTAACACTACTATATAGTTAGTAGCAATATATATTATTAGGATAGTATTAGTAATTTAGTCCTTTAACTATAGAACGCTAATACAAGATAGTTGTAAAACATCTTCTATTGTTTATAGTTATTATAGATTACTTATATAAGCTTTTATTATTATCTCCTAATCTACTAACCCTTATAAGATAGGTATCTATAGTTAACAATAGGTAGCCTATTATATTTAAGCCTAGCCTAACCCCTTTAGCTTATATAAGTAGGTACTATTTAGGTAGTTTTAAGCTCTTACCTAACCCTACGAGTATATATAAATAGGCACTGCTTAGACGGGTTAAAGTTAAATACACACGAATAGGCACTACTTATTACTCGCTTGAATTACTACAGAGTGGCATTTTTAACTCTACCTAGATTTCTATACTACACTACTCATTATAGCTTGCAATACTATCCTATCCTTCGATAATTTCTAGGAGTATCTAAAGAAAGTCAAGGTTGCCCTAATTAGAGTACAGGGTACTAGAAAGAGTTTGCTAATTAATACTCTTTTTAACTGTATAGGCCTTTCTTTAACAGGCGCAAAGGGTTTTGCTTACACAAGCACGATTGTAAAGTACGCCTACGGGCCCTAGAGCCGACGGTAGGTAGATAGAGGCGTGGGTATGTGCTGTATGCTAGGTGTAGATGCAGAGGGCAATGGCGCAAAGAGTGCTGGTGCTAGATTAAACCTATAACTTGACGGCATCTAAGTAGATAAGCCAGCCGGCGCCTGAGTAGACGAGCCAGTAAGAGCTACTTAGCAGAGCCACTGCCAAACTGCAAGCGATAGCGGCAGCACGTCAATTAGATACCGCGGCTAGAGCCGACGGTGGGTGGATATGTGCTGTGTGCTGGGTATAGATGCAGAGGGGGAGTACGCGGATTAGGTAGGCACAACGGAGCCTTGGCTGGTAGACAATTGTTTAGATGTTGATGAAAAAGGAAGAACATGGGCATGGAGCTCAAAGGCCTTTCCTTCCTCGAGAATCCAAGCAGACTGGGTTAGCAACTGCAGGCTCTGAACAGCGCCATGTTGTACCCACCTCTCTACAGCCCTTGCACGGATAGACGACGTCGCCCTGGTCTATGGGCGACTCTGGATAGGCGCCTGGCGACTCCATGGCGGCTGGAGCCGACGGTGGGTGGATGGTGGGTGGATGGTGGGCGTGGATATGTGCTGATGCGCAGTAGTTGAGCTGCAACAACAAAAGTTGTCTCGGCCAGTGCCAGTGCCAGTTCTGATAGCACCGCACTCCAACCGCCCGCCCACGCTCATTACCCCTTCAATCAGTGCTAGTCTGATAGCACCGCACCCCTTCAATCGCTTGCTCTCCGCCGCAATGCGCCTGCTGTGAGCCCGGCCAGCCATAGTTATGGGACTTGTCTGCGCATAGCCCACTATTCACCCGCCCCCAGGGCGCTGTGCTGCCGACAGGATTTGTCAAGCTTGATCACAAAGTTCTTGAGGGATCGAAAAGATTGGCTCCGACTTGAGCGTCATTGCCTGGATGTTATTGACGAGACTATATTAGATGCAGATGCGGTAGCTCAGCCCAAATCGCCCTTGAGCTGCCACTGCACCTGCCCCAAATGTACGCCCAGCAGCACCCGACCGCGATGGCCGACGAGAGCAAGCTGCGCAGTAGTTGAGCTGATGCGCAGTAGTTGAGTTGATGCGTAGTAGTTGAGCGAGCTAAAGCGCCGTTGCGGCTCGGTGATGGAGAGCCGTTATCTGAGTTGAGACGTAGGTGAATGTACATGTGACAGCTATGGAGAAACTCGGGGAGAAGTCGTGTCGCGGTCTCGGCTGGGTCTCTCGAGACGGCGGCGAGCCGGATCCTCAGCACTCATTCTGTTGAGGTGCTGGTTCCTTTGTTGTATCAGTTGTACTGACGTAGTCTATCTCCTTGCATGTGAGATCCTTTGTTTGATTCCTTTGTTTGTGAAGGTTGAGGCTGCGATTTTTTTCAGCTACGGCGGCGGGGTTGGCAGCTTGGCAATCGTCACGCTCGTGCGCCGAGCCAATCAGATCGCCGCACTAGCTCAGGTACACCCGGAATCTGTTGCGCTTCTCTGCGCACATGTTATCGCGCATCTAATCGCGCATGTGATTGGGCATCTAATCATCGCGCATCTAATCGTACAACTTATCTAACACAAATATACAAGTATGTAAGCGTTTTTTTTAGCTACTAGGTTACTATTACTACTTATATACCTATCTAATCTTAAGTAGTTAATAAGCTCTTTAAAGATAGGTAGCTAAAGGCGAGTCTTACTATATAACTACTATAGGTCGCCTCTATAATCCTTAAGCTACTACTACCCTTAACCTTTATGCGATTTAAACGTTTGTACGCTAGTTAGCTTATCCTAGCGATAAGTAATAACGGTGTAGAGAGAGGCCCAAGCTATCTAAATAGTGGCTAGTACTGCAGCCTGCTCCTCTAAAGGCATTACGTGATAGAGTACGCTGAGGTTGCTGTAGTGTGCTCCTACTCGTGTCAGATGAGTTGCACGATCAGATGCACGATCAGATGCGCGATCAGATGCTCGATAGCATGTGCGCGGAGAGGCGCAACAGATTCCGGGTGTACCTGGAATCTGTTGATTGGCTCGTTTAAGCTAGTGCTGCGATCTGATTGGCTTAGCGCACGGGCGTGACGATCGCCAAGCCGCCAACCCCGCCGCAGCTGAAAGGATCGCAGCCTCGACCTTCACGAACAAAGGAATCGAACAAAGAATCTCACATGCAAGGAGATGGACTACGTCAGCACGACTAATACAACAAAGAAACCAGCACCTCAACAGAAGGGGTGTTGAGGATCCGGCTCGCCGCCGTCTCGAGAGACCCAGCCGAGACCGCCGCATCGCAGATATATAGATAGAGCGCAGGGCCAGAGATAGGCGGAGAATCAATCCACTCAGTTCATACTCATTGCTTTCAAGTCATAGGTGACCAACTGAAAAAGGGCTTTTCTGAAAGCCTCAGTATCCCTCTCCAACAAGGCCCTCACATGGCCGTTACGAAAAAGCCTTTTTATCAAACTGCTATAACCTCCTTCAAATCTGACAACTCGAGAGCAGCAGCGCAATCTGCGCTAACAGCGCGCGACCCAAACAGGAAAAGTAGCAGTCAATTCGGCGCTTGCAGGGGTGTAAAATTAGGTGGCGCCTCTAGCGTCAGGACACCTGCGCTGATGTGTTGAGGACTAGCAGAGTTACCGAACAGGAGGCCCAGGGCGACCCAAATGTGGCTTTGTAAGCGCGCCGCACCGAACAGGCCCTAATCCGATCACTAAACACAATCCCCTCGAGCAACCACTACAACGCTACCACATAGTAAGAAAATTCGCAAAATAGTCTACATATGGTATTTGGTATAGAAACAGCATGTTCCGCAAATTCGATTGCTGTCGCCTTGCGCTGACGAGGTGCAATGTGGGCGTTGCAGATGCTGATACCAATGATATTCCGCGATTCGGGCCCTTGATTTTGACTTTCATGTTTAGTGATCGCATTCACGAAGCTGTTCCGCCGAGCTTCTTAGAGTTTCCATGGCCTGGCATGATCCTAGCAGCCCGTGATAACAGAGCAAGTTACGTGATCCGATGTTTTGTCCTGGTAGTCACGCCGCTCTCGGCTCTCTAAAGCTGACGGCCATCTTTGGTCCGCGAAACACGTCCGTGGCGTCTTGTTCAGATGGATATTCGGAGCTTTTTTTTTTCGTACGAGCCGCATTTATATATATGTAATCACTCTGTGATAGTCTCAAGAGGTGGGCCACTGTTTGACCAGGAGGCGAGAAGTCCAATGTACCATAGGTAGGTGCATTCGGTCCGAATTCATAGAACGATGCTAGGGAGTACGGGAAGGCTCACCTAGCTAAATAGCCTGCACAACCCATTCCATTGCAGCGCCCATCTCACTTCATCGCTTCTTTCCTCTTTTGTTCAATTCTCAATCATGTCCAGCTTCATCTCTTTCAACCCCCAGCACGATATGCCATCGCTGCGTGGCAGAGTGATTCTCGTGACTGGGGGCAACATCGGGCTGGGAAAACAGTGCATCCTCGAATATGCCCGCCACAATCCAGCTGAAATATGGCTCGGAGCACGCAACCTCGAGAAAGCCAAAGCGGCTGTGGAAGAAATACAGGCTCAGTTGAAAACGCCAGCACCACCACCCATCATCAAGCTGCTCAAGCTGGACCTCTCGTCATTCGGCTCCGTGCAGCAGGCAGCCAAAAACTTCACCGCTGAGGCAAACCGTCTCGACATTCTGATGCTTAATGCAGGCATTATGGGAACGCCACCCAGTCTGACGATTGATGGTTACGAATCCCAATTCGGAACAAACTATCTCGGCCATGCGCTTCTCGCAAAGCTACTGCTCCCTATCATGAAAACAACGGCCAAGAATCACAAGGCAGACGTGCGCATCGTCATGGTTTCATCAGAACTGCTTATGAACGCTCCCAAAGAAGGCATCCGCTTCGATTCCCTCCAGACGGACGGCAGCGACATAAGCACGCTCGCCCGCTATGGCCAAAGCAAGCTCGCAATGAATCTCTGGACCCGCAAAATGGCGCGGCTCTACCCAGAGCTCAATTTCACTGCCATCCATCCAGGCGTGGTTCAAACCAACCTCTCCTCGTCTACTGATTCGGTATTTGCTTACCGACTTTTCATGAAGGTTGTAAGGCCATTCTTGACCGGAGTAGACAAAGGGGCGCGAAACCAGCTGTGGGCTTCTGTTGCAAAGGGCGTCGAAAGCGGAGAGTATTACAAGCCTGTTGGGGTTGCAGGAGGCGGGACTGATTTGTCCAAGGATGACGAGCTAGCCGAGGAACTGTGGAATTGGACGGAGCGGCAACTGGCGACAATCACCGCTTAGTGCAATCTAATAAAAGCTGAGAAAACATATGACGCGTCACGCCGTCACCAAAGCACACATGTTTCAAGAATCGCCACTTCAGCCTCGTCAGAGATCGATGAACTCCTCTGGTGAACTAGCAGGGAGGACAGCTAGCTCGCACTAGCACAGACCTTGCGCTGGAGGCGCTCGATTTTTCGGCGTGGATGAAGGTCTTTGAAAATGGACGTTGTTGCCACTGGGAGGCGGGGGGGGGGTGGCGGCCAAGATTTCGAGCGTGGCGGAGCCTTCCGCTGCTTCTAGTTTAGGCTCTCAGATAACTGAAATCGTCGACATGGGTTGTGCTAGCCAATAGGACACTGGTTCAGTTTTGAACCCGATGATGTAAACAGAACTGCGAGACGGGCGGTTAAGTTAGACAAGTAAAGTCCTGCACTGGATAAGAGTCTTGTGCTTTTACTCTGACGAGCTTCTGATTGACGTATTTTCGTAATCAGGGTCATCGTCCGATATACGCTGAGCCGCCCTCTCCTCCCACGCAACATACCCCGCTTCATCACTTGAAGTGATCTCCTCTGGGGGGGTGTTGGAGGCCGCTTCCTCTTCCTGACTTTCAGCCCACTTGGGATGTCACCACTCGGGATTGCACCACTTGTGATGAGCCACTTGGGATACTACTTGGGATATACTACTTATCCCAAGTAACTTATTCTTTTATCTAATCTACATTGGCCTCTGTCGATCCCAACGAAGCCCAGTGTGTACTAGTTCGAGCCGATACGATCTTGTTAGTCGCGCATCGCTTTGCTTGAATGGCAGAGCGCATATCCATCTTACAGCCGTGTGCACGTCGTGCCTAATTGTTCCATCCATCATCTTAATCTGAATATCACAATACATCAAACCTCGCCCAATGTTCTGCACCACCTAAGAATTCTCCCCCTGTGTTCACATCCATCATAACATCGTCATTCCAAGAATCATACTGCTCCTGAATCATGTCCTCGTCCCAGCCACTTCTCGCCAGAGTATTCCTGTTTTGATCCTCACTGTGCGATGCTTCCAATCGTTTTTGTGTTGCTTCACGAATCATCGCGACCCAAAATGCCATACCGTTTCCAAACCTGCGTTTAGCCAACTGATCGTGATACTTCTTCCACAAGAAAGGTAGATGCAAGATCCTCTCGTTAAATCTGACGTTCCCGTACAGGCTACCGAACGTGAGCTTATTAACGTCAAGATCTGAGTCCCGCGTTATACACCGATGGAACGGTGCGAGCCATTCGCGATCCGTGTCTTTCTGGCGCAGCGCTACCTCCATCATTTGCACTTCGTGGATATACGCTCGCTTAGTGCAAGTCTATCACGGGTTAATATATAACTATCACAAGTATATAACGACAAATATATTGTACCTCAGTGGCTAGCTTAATGTTACAGCGGTCGAAAAGGGTCTTTGCAGGCATGCGCGCGTCGAAGAAGACTTTAATTATAGGGCCAGTTTCTAAGAGGGATTTTAGGGCGAGTGCACTTTCGTCCTCCTGACATAGGGCGACGTTGAGTTGTAAGAGGTCAATTACATTGACGGTTGAGGCTGGTTCAACGTATACGATGAGGTTGCGTGAGTCCGCGGAGACGTACAGAGACGCGGGGTCGTTCGGGAGTCCGTCGAGGCTGTCCATGAATGCTGAGAGGGCTCTCGGGATGGAGACACGCTCTACCAAAATCGTTGGAGCAGCTGAAGTCATTATCGAGAATAATCGAGGGACGTATTCAAAGACACGCAGAGCACGCCGAGGAAAGAAGTTCGCTAAGCGTCGGTTTCAGCAACGCGGCCCATCGTTGTGAGGCATAGAAAAATGGAACCGTCGGAGAGGCTTGTAATACGACTGGCTTTGTGTCGATTTGTTATTGGGTGGGAGCAAAGTTTTGTGTTACACAGCGTTGCTATCATGCCAACAAATCAAGTGGCCCCTATACAGTTATGGGCTGCAGTCTCATAAGTTGGCGGTGCTGCGGGGTTGGCGGTGCTGCACCACCAATCGATAATTGTCTCGCCGAGTCAATCGAAACCCGCATCACCACAACCACATCGACTCGCCAAGCTAAAACTAGACACCACACCCCTGGTTCACGTTAACTGCATTGTACTCGTACCCTGCTCTAGCTTCCGCAGATCCTTTTCCGGTTCCCGCTGTGGGCCCTTTCGGATCCCTGGGTATCTGGAAGCAGCAACTCACTCTTCCTTCGCTCTTCATAGATGCCTAAAAACTCAACGCCTCCTCAGCAAGGTCTGTGCCAGTGCGGCTCGGCCGTCCCTCCCTGCTCGTGGTGGCAAACCGTAGAGAGCTTTGGGAGCACCGCCACCTTTCCCGCCGCTGAGTCTCACACAGAAACTTTAACCGCGCGAACGATTTCATCTTATAAGCGCAGCCTTTACTATAGAAGGTTAGATTTCGATCTGGAGCGGCCTACTTGCCGGGACTACAATTAGGCTCTAACGTTATGGAAAGGACGAGCTCAAAAGTGGTAAGGGCGATCCCAAAGGTGTTTACCGTCACTGTCTTCGCCCGCCCTTTGTATCGGCTCAATTCTAGCACAGCAAGCAGGGCGGTGAGAGAGAATTCTCTATTACTAGTGAGTAACCGCAAAATGGAGGATGAATTAATTTGTAGGAAGAGTCATAACCAAAAGAACTACTACGTACCGCGTTCCCTACATTACACAGAAACCACCACTCTTACTTCTCTGCTTGTCCACTTTGTCCCGCCCTTTACAACAGAATTACACCTCCAAGAGCAAACGCAATCGCAGCACCAAGCCCTTCAACCCTACCCAACCTCACCGCCGCGCCAGTAAACAGACTGACCATCGTGCTATTTGCCGCAGGTCCGGTTCCGTAAGCCGTCCCGCTGGGCTTCGCGGCGCCCGAGGCTGTTCCACTCGACTCGGCGGGACCAGAGACTGGATAAGGTGTCACAAGCACAGATACCGTATCTACGACCAGTGCACTGGGCGATACCGGTTTTGATGCAACTGGCGGCGCGAAAGAGGCGCTGCTGGGCAGTGACGCGTACGGAGGGGAGGCAGGACCGCTGTACGGAGTGTTGATCGGCAAAGACGAAGTATCAATCGTCTTCGCAGCGCTGTACGATGTGTCGGCGCCATTGGTATACATAGAACTTGGGTGTGTCATACGTGGGACGGGCTTGAGACGGAGCGCGAGGCGGAAGAGGACAGCACGGAGCCTGAAAGAAACGGCTGACGAGCGATATGCTGTTGAAGTCAAATAGATAGGGATTGCTTGTACGTCTATGTTCCCAAACTTGCAGCCTGGCGATAGAGTGGGGATCGGCTCGTGGCACTTGGTGTAGCAAGGAACGGCGATGGTCATGGTGACCGTTGCGGTTGAGTACGAAACAGTCGATGCCTTTTCGATCGCACATGAGGAGTGGTAGATCACGATTCTATAAATTAGTTAGCCAAGTTCTGAAAGTATAGTCACTGTCACGGGACATAACTAAGGACGCTATCCTCCTTACTATATATAGCACTAGCCTAGCTTAGCTAAGAGATTATCACAATACAATCATATAGAAGACTACGTTATCTATTGATCCCTTATAGCTAGTGGCTTAGCTTAGTTTTTTTATCTTACGCTTAGCTAACTACAGCAAAGCTCCTTTTCGCGTTATACGGCGCCCCTACCCCTAATCCTCTCCTCTAAGATTAACAGATCCGCAAAACGCTATAGTTAAGTTTAAACTCCTACAGCACACATTAATAGCCTAGCAGAGCTAGTAGCTTGTATTACCTTAGCGTATATAAGAAACCTCTATTATTTAAAGAAATTAGTAATTACGTTATAAATTACGCAAGTTTGCAATTACGTTATAAGTTCCTAAGAAGAAGCGTTATTACACTAAAGTTAGCTACTACTAAACTATAGTTAAAAACACTACTACTACTCTCTTAACTATAGTAAGAGTACTTACAAACTACTATAGCTTTCTACTACTCTAAGCTTTAGATAATAAGTATAAAAAGATATATAACCTATTATAAAAATAAAATTAGGATAACGTACTCTATAGGCAAGTTACTTATATAGGCGAGTTACCTACTTTTGCTAAACCTTTACTAAAATACCTACTACCCTCTAATATCGTAATAACAACAATATATAGAACCTTTAAATAAACGTAAAGTATAGCTTACTCTTTAAGCTATTAAACAAGATATAAATCTCTTACTACAACGCGCTGTATCTATCTATAACATCTCTCGTAAGACGCTAGGTAATTAACGCGCTAGATAACCTTTACGCGCAGATACTATACCTAACTTAAGTAATCTAACTAAGCTTAAGGAGGGTATAATTGTTAAGCATATCCTTAACCTCGTTAAGCGTAGATTCCTTCCCCCTAGCTCGCAGACGTAGCTAATATAGCTAATTCCTTGCGCGCTAAGTGTAATCTAGCCTAAGTTAGCATAAACTAGCCTAGTACGTTTGTTAAGCGATGCCCTAAGCTTAAAATAAGGTTTAATCGCAAGTATAACTATAAGAGAGCCCTCTATAAAGATCCTAACCTTATACAAGAGTAGTTTAAGCTAGTAGCTAATACTAAAGCTAAGTATAGTATCCTAGACAATAACTTATATAACTTTAATAAGACAGGCTTTATAATAGGCTAGATTATAGTAAATATAGTTGTTATAGCCTTAGAGAGACGTTTATAGCTAAAAGTAATCTAGCTAGGTAATAGAGAGTAGGTAATAGCTATTATAGGTATTAATGTAACTAGGTAGGCTATTCTACCCTTTATTATCCTTAAGGCGTACTACTACCTATTAAACTAGTATAAGGACAGTAAAATACCCTAAGACTAGGTTATTAGGGTCTCTAAAAATAGCTAGACAACTAATACGCTTAGTCTTACGTAGTTAAAGTACTTTAATGCGTATACAAAGACGTATACTATTAGGATAGTACGTTTACTTATTATTAATAGCTATAAGAGCTATAACTTACTTAAATTTAAGAACTACTATAAAGATAATAAGATTGTTACTCTTTATATACCTACGCACGTATCGCACTTCTTATAGCTACTTAATATAAGCTATTTTACCTCTTTAAAGAAAGTATATAAGTACTAAGTTAAAGCGCTTATATACTACTAGATTAGCTATATTATAAAATAAGAGTTCTTACTATACTTTAAGCGCGCCTATAATATAGTAATTACTCCTAAGAATATCTAAAGAAGGTTTTAAGGCGCTAGATTAGCCCTATTTAACCTAGAACAAGTTATATTAACTCTTAATATTAAGCTACGTACTCTTTTACTACTTTTACCTAATAATAAGCCCTAGTAGTTATAAACACTAAGTAATACCTAATAATTAGGGTCGCAATTAACACTTATAAAGGCAAGGATTTAGAGGTATATAGATAGCTTACTAATAAGTCTAGCTAAGTACTTTAAACACTTTACTAAAGGCGTAGTAGTAATAGCGTATAAGCTAGTATTAGTATAAAAAGAAAACGCTAAGCTTTAGGTAGTAAATAAGGCTATAACGCGATAAAAATTGTATAAAAGAAAGTAGGTTTAAGTAGAAGGGACATTAATAGTTAAAGATAGAGCGCGCTTAGCTACTCTTAAGGACTTTAGTACGCGTAGTAATAGGAAGAAGTTAAAGAAGTAGGTGCGCGCTAAAGTAAGTAAACAATCTTAATAATAGTATATAGTGTACAAAGAGACTAGGTATAATACTTAAATATATAAGAATATAGTAGAAGTAGACTCTAAATAATATCTTATATTATATTATAGTATACTAGGTTAAAGTAAGCTATTTTACGCTATAATATAGTAGTTTTAGTAAAAGCTTAGTAAAAGTAAGTAACTTGCCTATATAAGTAACTTGCCTATAGATATTAGATTTAAAGGAGGTTATAGTAATTTAATAAAAAGGCTTTTTTATAATAGCTATATAAAAGCCTTATTAGAGAGGGATACTAAGGCTTTTAGAAAAGCTCTTTTTTAGTTAGTTACTTATAACTTAAAAGTAATAAGTATAAACTAAGTAGATTAATTACTCTCTCTATCTCTAGCCCTACGCTCTATTTATGTATCTACAATATAGTAGTCTTAGCTAGGTCTCTTAAGATAGTAGCGAGCTAGATCCTTAACACCTCTTTATTAAGGTACTAGTTTCTTTATTATATTAGTTGTACTAATATAGTCTATCTCTTTATATATAAGATTCTTTGTTTAATTCTTTTGTTTATAAAGGTCGAGGCTATAATCCTTTTAGCTATAGTAGGGTTAGTAGCTTAGCGATTGTTACGCCTATACGCTAAGCTAATTAGATTGCGTAACTTATCTAATATACTCCTTTAGGTTAGCAACTTATTAGCAAGCTAGATATTTATAAGATAAGTGTAAGATTTTTAAGGTAGTCTTAGATTTTATCTAGAGGTGCTTTATATATTATTTAGTGTTCTATTACTTTTATTAGTCTAAGCTATTTTAAGAAGCTTTCTTATTTGTTTACTAGTAAGACTTTTATAAAGCTATCTACTATTATTTCTATTAATAGAGTATATTCTACTTTAATTTAGCTAGTAGAGACCTCTTGTCTTAGCTAATAATTGTAGATATTAACGTACTAAAGCTTAGTTTGTAGCTTAGCTAGTTCTTTAGTAATAAGCTAGATTATTTAAGTATTATTGCACTAGATTGTAATATAGTTTGTAGGGAGCTTAACGTATAGTTTGTTAAGAAGTTTTAATATAAAGAATACTTCTTTTACTACCTATAATAGGGCTAGCAACTTAGCTTTAGTTATAGAGGTAGTAACTATATCTTACTTATTTACTCTCTATATAATAAGCCTATTAAAAAGTTTAATTATATAGCTTTATAAACTTTTTTAGTCTATAGTATTATTAGTAAAGGAGGTATTACTAGCGACTTGTAATAAGTTACCTCTACTTAGCTAGAGTACTCTTAATCTCGTATAAGAGAGGTATATAAGTACTCGATTAGTAGCTTTATAGTAAGTAGTACTTAGGTTTATAAGAAAATAAGCTAGTCGCGATATTGTAAAAGCTATATCTAGCTAAGTAGTTATAGTAGTAAATAGAAGTAAACTAATTTTGCGTTAGTATTTGTTAATCTTAGATAGTGTTACTAAACTAGTATAGGCCTTAAGTTTAGTAGTAGCTATAGGTATATTATAATAGACGTGTAGTTTATCTACAAGCTAACTTATCTTATTAATATACGCTACCTATAGTAGTTAAATTATACGTTACTCTTTGTCTTAAATTACTTCGACACTAAGAAACTATTAGAGATCTATTCCTCTAGTAATAGTATACTTCTCTTTTAGAAGATTAGTTACTTACTATACTTCCTTAGTCTTCTACTTATTATATGCGATAATAATATTATTTATATAGAAGAAGATAATAATTCTATCTTTAACTATATAGTATAGTTTGTGTAGTACTATTTAAAAGCCTATAGCTTTAAGTATAGCTATAAATTCTCTCTACTATAGGAGAGGTAAGATCTAGAGACTATATAGGGCCTTTTAGACTCTAAGGATTATACCCTTCTTTTAGTATCCCCTTAGTATTTTTATATAGATCTCTTAGTCTATTACTATATAAACAAAGGCGTTAGTTACGTTATACTATTTTAGTTTAAGATTATATTTAGTAGTAATAGCTATAAGTATCTAAAAGGATTAGCTAGCTAGTATTATAGCGTAAGTCTCTTATACTATAACGTTTTATTACTAGTCTCTTTGTACTATAAGTTAAGCTTTGTATTTAATAAATTAATAATATTTATTAAGCTTGTACGTATATACCTATATATAGTCTAGTATCTACTAGCTAGAACACTAGATAGGTTTAGCTAGTACTTTAGTCTATAATTTTATCTAGCGATAGCTAGTTAGGTAGGATAGCTTAGCTTCTTTAAATAACTCGCCTATTAGATAGCTTTCTAGGTTTATTTAGTATAAAGGTAGTAATAGGAGTTAATTGTAGTAGAGCTTTAGTCCTTTTACAAGCATCCTCTTTATCTTAGCTTTATTTATAAGTTCTCCTTAGTATTTTCTAAAGTTACTTACCTAGGTACTAGCTATAAAGGCTACTACTTATAGTATAGTTTTAGATAAGCTATATCTATTATATACTATTAACTCTAGTTAGTCTCTAGTTATTAAATAGGCTAGTATTACTACTAGAGGTAGAGATAGTAGAGGAGTTAGATAGTAGTCTACGATCTTTCTTCTATAGTAGTAGCTAGGTAGATCTTCTTTATTATTTATAGATATATCTAACTTAGTATTATCTTTATAGAAGGACTCTATTTCTAGCTTATATACTAGTACTAGGAGCTTAATTGTTTTAATGTAGGTAGTAATCTCTTCTAGTATTTAATATATAAAGTTATCTATTAGATCTTCTATTTTACTATTAAAGATTATTTACTTATTAAAGATTATATCCTATATACTTATTACCTTAGCTATAGATAGTACTTAGATCTAGTAGATATTTAATAACTAGTATCTTATAAGGTAGCTAATCTATACTTTTAGATCTAAACGTTATAGCCTTAATTTACTACGCTACGTATTATTAGTTATTGTAAAGGCTTTGCACCTATATACTTTTAAGTAGGCTAAGTTTAGCTTTCTTATTAATACTATAATTCTTTAATTCTTAGTAACTTTTGTAAAGAATACTTTATATAGTATCTTCTAGTTATTTAAGTAACTTAGTGTTAAATTATATAGGTAGACTCTAGCCTATATAATTTTAGGCTAAAGCTCTTATAGTAGATTTACGTTAAGTTATATAGTACGTAACTTTTCTTTATTAATTCTTCTAGCTTACTTAGCTCCTCTATTTTAGGCTTAAGTATCTAGAGCTAAAGGTTTAATAGTAATACCTTGTAAGTTTAACTAGCGCTAGACCTCTAGTTTTACTATTGTAATCTTGTTATTAGCTTTAATTACCTTAACTAAGATACTATACTAATTCTTTAAGAAGAGAGTTAAGTTTAATAGTATCTTAATAATTAATTTAGCTAACTAGTTATTAGTAAAGTAGAAGTCCTACTATAGTTTTAAGTACTTATTAGTAATAAGTATCTAGCTTTTCTCCTTAGTAACGCTTTATACTTTATATAAGTAGAAGTTAATAGAGAGTTTTTCTCTTAGTCTTTTGTAACTAATTCTTAGTATATAGCTAATTTACTACTTTATCTTAGCTTTACTATATACGTTATACTAGACTATAGATACTCCTTTTATACGCACCCCTTAAGCTTACTAGATAAGATATTTAATTATAGCTAGTCCTAGATAGCTAAGTCTCTTGTACTATAGTAGTACTAGTACTTTAATAGTCTAAGGTTTATAGGTATAGTACGCTACTTAGTATATAAGATTATATAGTAAATAATACTTAAGTACCTATTAACTATAGATCTTAGTAAGGTATCTAATTGTTTATCTATTAGGCTTGTTTAGAGTTATTAGCTTAGATTAAGTGTTCTACTATATTCCTCTCTACTAGAGTAGCTAGAAAGAGACTAGGTTATAAAAGATATCTAGGTATATAGCTACGTTATATAGAACTAGTTTGTTTTCTATTAACTAGTTTTTTAGCGTAAGGGTAAGAGATCTATATCCTTTTACTTATATCTTTAACTTGCCTACCTATATATAATTATTTAGCCTTAATAGATAATAGTTATATATACAAGTTAGGTTATTTGTAATATAGTAGGTTAAACTAGAGTCTAGGATAAAGGAATTCTAGAGAGGGTAGGTATTATAGGTATTCTTTGTAGTTTTAGTAACAAAAGTACTCTTAATACTTAATATTTACTAGCCTTCTAGTTAATCTTCCTTATAGATTTTAGTAATTTAAGGTAACTTAGCGTATAGTTCTATATAAGGCTTTATTTAATACTTTAACTATCTTCTTATTAGTCCTTATAAAGTTATATCGTGCTTACGTTTATAATTAATAAGCTCTTTTAGAGTCTTACTTAGAGTCTACTAATCTAGTACTTTGTTAGGATTAATATAGTAGTAATTACTAAGTTTATAAAGTCTTTTGCAAGCTAGGTATTATTTACTTATAGCTCTTTAACTTGTTATTTAGTTAACGTTAGTATTACTACTATATATACGTTAATTACAAGGTCTACCTTATTTATTAAGTAGTACGCTATCTACAAGAGAGGCGTCCCTAGTCTTGCCCTAGGTAGTATTACTACTAGTAGCGTAAGGTAAGGTATTATCTACTACAAAAGTAGCTTTACGCCTCCTTATATTTAGGGGATAGTATACTATTATATACTTATAGTAGTATTTTATTATCTCTCTCTAGTTTATACTAGGTAATAGCTTTCTATTATCTTAAAAGGTTATAGACTAAATTAGTACTACGTGTTTAATAGCTACTAAAAAGTCTTAAGTAATTATATTAATTTATAGTAACTCTACTACTTAATACGTTTTAGCCTTAGTAGTAGCGTAGTTATACTTAGCTATCTATATATCCTAATTTGCTAGGCTTCTTATAGGCTTAAGTAATTTAAGGTATCTATTACGTATACGCTCTTACTTAATATGCTTGTCTACGCTAACAGTTTACTTTAGGTTTAATAGCTACTAACGTAGAGATTAGTTTAGTAGGTAGTACGTACGTAGTAGATATAGCGAGACTAAGGATTAGATAAACATTACAATATACTAGAGACTTAACTACTCCTTTTTATACTTGTGTTAGTTACTATAGTATTACTTAGCTAATATTTTATAGTATTTAAGGTCTTCTTTAAAAGCCTTATAACTAGTAGCTAAGAGTTTAGACTACTACGTAGAAGTCTTAATACCTAATACTAGAGTGTAGTTAGCTATTACTAGAGCTCTAATTAGTTCTAGTCTCTAAATTAGCTAGGTAGAAGATTCTAGGTTAATCTTATC
>JALNQF010000551.1:0-23522 GCA_028456385.1 Ophiosphaerella korrae | reverse complement strand
AATCTAATTAAAGTATTAGTTATAATACTCTATTAAGATAAGAAGTAAAGAAGAAATTAAATATAATAGTCTATAAAGGTCTATTAATATTTCTATATACTTACTATCTAGTATTTATTCCTAAGCGCTTACTCTAGAGCGTTTACTCTAGAGCGCTTATTCTAAAGCGTTTACTCTAGAGCGTTTACTTTAAAGTATTTACTACTAAATAGTTATATATTTTACTACACTATATTACTTAGTCTAATTACGTATAATATAATAGCTTACCTACTACTTAGTATTATAATAGGCTAATTAGTTTAAATAAGTTTTCTTTTATTACTACTATAATAAGAATTTAAGTTAAAGATATAATTAACTATTACTTTTTCTTTTAGCTAAGTAAGCTTCTTTAAGTTAAGCTAGTAATTATATTAAGTAGAGATACTAGTATATTAGTTATATAGTATTAATTTAGATATATTAAAGACTTTAGTAGTAAGCTTATTACTATAAGTTTATTTTAAATTAATAGAAAAAATTATAAGCTAGATATTTATCTTATTTAAAGCTATTTAAGTAGTATTAAGTAGAGATATAATATAATAAGATAAAATAAGTATATAAAGTTAGTATTAGGCGTAGTTTACTTATAAGTATAAGTTACTTATAAACTACCTTAATAAGTAAAATTATAATAGAACTTATTTATCTTAACTTAAGTACTAATAAAGTAAAAAATAAGTAAAGTAATAAGCTAGATTAAAAAATAAATTATAACTAGAATATATATTATAATCTCTTAATCTATAGAGTATATAAATAAGAAATAATTATAGATTAATAGATTAGTAATCTATTAATCTATAGTTACTAAAACTAGATATAAGTAATAAATTAATAGATTAGTATAAGTATATATATAGTAATAATATATATTATTAGAATAGTATTAGAAATTTAATCTCTTACTAAAACTAATAATATATTAATATTATAAAAATTGTTCTATTATTTATAAATATATTACTTAATTAATTTATATACTTTAGTTATTAACTTTTAATTTACTATAAATATTTTTCTAAATAGTTACTTAGAGTTAATAATAAGTAACTATATTATAATAAATTTAAAAAAGTATACTATTTTTCTATAAAAAACTTCTTTACTTAAAAATATTATACTCTAGTATATTATATATTAAATTTAGAAATAAACTTTAGCTAAAAAAGCTATTATAAAAATATAAAAGTTTAGTTAGTAATAAAAATAGACTACGTACTAGCTTTATATCTAGTATATTTTCATAGTAGTATTAGTACTTCTTTTATACTATTATTAAACTAGTATATCTAAAACTTTTTTTAATAGCTCTATTAACTATAATATTAGTAGTAGTACTTTAGCTTATAAGCTCTAAACTAACCTATATAGTAAGATTAGCTTAGTAATTAAAAAAAAAGAGAAAATTTACTTTATAATATTTAAGGTTATATATATAAGAAATATAGTATATATTATACTAAAATACTTTTACTAACTTTTTAATATAAGTCTAAACTTTACTTTAATAAGTATAAGTATTTATAATAAGCTTATTAAAAACTTTATTAAGAGTTATATCTTTATATTTAACTATAATAGTAAAATAGTTATATTAATTATTAGTAAATATAATAATTTACTTAAAAATATTAATAGTATAATAGAACTCTAATAGTACTTAGGTAGATTAGTATTAGATCTAACTAGAAAAGTAAAGTACTTACTAAAATATATTTACTTTTATAGGCTTTCTTATAAGTATTATATATACTAATATTACTACTATAAATATAGTACTACTTTTTATAAATAGTTATTATAAAGCTTTTAAAAGTACTATTAGAAGTAGATTTAATAGAAGTTATAAAGCTTTTAAAATAAGTTATATACTAGTACTTTACTAAATTAAGCTAAGTAGTAAAGTTTTTAGTAAGTATATAGATATAGTTAGAAATAGCTTTATTAGAAACTAAGATATATATAGTAGATAATATAGTAGGTAATAAGAGAGAAAAAGTAATAAAGATAGAAAGATTAAGTAACTAAAAGAAGTAGCTCCTCTATATCTACTCTTAAGTAACTCTAATATACTAGTACTAAAGTAATAGTAAACTACTCTATATTTATTAAGTAAAAGTATAACTTTATATACTTAAAACTATTAAAGAATTTAAATATAATACTTTATAAGTTTAAACCTAAGCTTATAATTATTATAAATTAGACTATAATTTTACTTTAAATAATAATCTAATAATATAAAATTGTTTATAATATACTATAAATCTTTTTAAGAATATATTATAACTTTATATTTTAAAGAATTAGTAATATACTATAAATAAAAAGTAGTCTTTAGGCTTTACTTAGAGCCTTAGTAGTATAGTCTAGTTTTTAAATACTAATCTAATAAGTAAACTTTATAATTATAGTAAGATAGCTATTATATAATAAATCTTAAACCTAAGTACTAAGAACCTAGTATTATAAGTACTTTTAATTAACCCTTAGTTAGCTATAAGCTAACTCTAGGCTTACTATAAGTATCTAATATATATAATTTTATACTAAGTATATCTATTTAAGTATACTATCTTTCTTTTTAATTATATTTAGTCTAATAGTATAAAATAAGCTAAGTTATAGATAGCTAATAGAGTAGCTCTAAAGCTAAATAACTAAATAGATACTATAAATATTTAAAAGTATAAAGCTCTATACTTTAAAATATAGTATAAAAGAAGAGAGAGCTATTATTATAAGTACTTTTCTTTTTACTTAAAACTTATCTTTAAGCTTTTTAAGTACTTCTAAAATTATTTTTAAACCTACTTAAAATTATATATACTTTTAGATATATAAATACTTTTAAAAGTTTATAAATCTTTTAAGAATTTATTTTTATTAATATACTTAATATTCTATTATATTTAACTCTTACTAAATACTCTTTATAGTTAAATATTAGTAAGTTTATAATATTAGTAATCTATAATCTATAACTACTAAGATAATATTTAATTAATAGATTAATAGAGTAGTATAAGTATATAGAGTATAAGATATATATTATTAAAATAGTTTTAGTACTCTAATCTTTAACTAAAAGTAATACTATATTAATATCTATTATTTAGAATTAGTTAGTACTTTATAGCCTATTATATAATTATAATATATACTTAGTTATTACTTTTTAATATACTTATATCTTTTAAAGCTTTTTAAAATTAATAACTAAGAGCTTTATTATACTTTACTAATTAAAATATTAAAAGAAGTAAAGTATAAGTAGTATATAGTCTAAGTTAATATAATAGTAAAAAAAATACTTATATATAAAGAGTCTAAAGTAAAAAGCTATTAGAGTATACTTAGTACTATTAATAAGCTCTACTAAGCTAAGTAACTAGTATTACTAGCTCTATTAGTTAGTATATTCTCTTATATATAACTTAGTATAACTTTAAGTATATTCTAAGTAAGTCTAAAAAGCTTTAAATAATAATAACTAGTATATATATTATATACTACTATAATAGCTTAACTAGCTCTACTTTATATTATCTAGATTAGCTTAATAGTATATTATCTTTATACTATAAAAGTAAGTAAAGTACTTTTAAATAGTTATATATTAGATATAATAAACTAGAAAGTAGTTATAATAAACTTTAATAAGTTAATAGCTAATAGAAAAAGTATATAAAATATAATTAATTTCTTAATTAAGTAAAATAAAGAACTAAAGAACTATATTTAGTAAACTAAAGCTTACGTAAAATATTATAGTAGTAATAGAAAGAAACTAAATAGAACTAATTACTTTTAACGTAAAAGATTACTAAGCAAGCTAGATTACTAACCTAGTTACTTTTTCTTAGTATTATAAATACTACCTCTATACTACTATATCTTAATAACTTAATAAAATTATATCTAAGTAAGAAAGTAAAGTTAAGCTTACTCTTTAAGCTTTTATATCTAGCTAATTTTAAAGCTAGTAATATACTACTAAAGCTTTTAATATCTATTAATAGTAGCTCTCTAACTAGCTTAAAAGAATTACTTTATACGTAACTATATAACTTAGCTACTAGAAACTAACTATAACTAAAGAGTAAATATTATCTAATATATTCTTAACTTTAACTAATTAAGATTTATACCCTAGCTTTATAATATAGTAGATATAGCTAATAAACTACTTACTATATAAAGTAAAAAGCTTTTAAGTAAAAAGTAAGCTATATACTTTATAATATATTTAGATAAACTAAAAATAGCCTTTAATTAAGTAAAAGATTACTAAAAAAAACTCTAAGAAGATTTTAAAGTTATTAGTAAGTAGTTTAAGTTTATAGAAGAGACTAAAGCCTAGTATAAAATAGTAAATAAAGACGTTTATAACTTTAATAAAACTAGCTTCTAGATAAAAGTAATTATATTTATAAAGGTTATAATAGGCTTAGAGAAGTATTAATAACTTACTTTTACTTAGAGTAGTAATTATAAGTAAGTGATAGTAATCTAGAGTATCTATAAAGTAAAGTATATAATCCTATTATTTATTATCTATAAAAGACGTATTTATATCTCTACTTAGTATAAAGAAATAAGTATACTACCTAATTAAAAGCTTTTAGTTTTAGAAAATAACTAGATAACTAATATACTTAGCTTAAAGTAGTTAAAGTACTTTAATATATATATAAAGTTATATTAAGTAAAAGTATACTAGCTACTTATTTTAGATAGCTATAAGAGCTACTTTAACTAAGATTTTAAGAACTACTATATTAAAAATAAAATCTTAACTTTCTATATACTTACTTATTTATTATATATTCTTTAGCTACTTAATATAGTATACTTCTTACTACTAAAGTATAAGTACTCTAAACGTAAATAAAATTTAGTATAGAAATATATCTTTTATATTAATAAAGAAAGCTTCTTTTTAGCTTTTAAAAATATTTTTTTTAATATATTTACTAAGTAAAACTATAATAAAGCTTTTAAAGTTTTAGAACTTATTTTTCTAGATATATAGTAAGTACTAAAATACTTTAATATATATATATTTATACTATACTAGAATACTTACTACTAAAAATACTATAATAGTTAAAGACTCTAAGTAATACTTATAAATTTAGGTCTTAGTTAAAGCTCTTAAGTAGCTCTTTTTATTACTTACTTACTACTATATAGAGCTTCTTTTACTAGCTTATTAAAGGCGCTAAATTAATACTATATAAAAGTATTTTTTAAGATACTTATATAAAGAGCTTAAAGAGTAATTAGAAGTAATAATAAAATAAATTTAGTATAATAAAACTAGAGAGTATAAAGAAATATAAATATAAGTAGCTATAGAAGTATTAATAACTATATAAAAAAGTAAAAAAGCTTATAGTAAAAGTAACTATAAATACTATAAAAAGACTAGGTATACTATATAAATATACTAAGACGATAAAAAAAGACTTCTAAATTAGTTAGTAGTATTATAGTAGTAAGAAAAACTAAGTAAAGTTTATTATTAACCTTAAAAGAAGTAGTATTTATAATACTAAGAAAAAGTAATTAGCTTAGAATTCTAATAAGCTTAGTAATCTTATATATTATATTAAAAGATAATAATATATATAACTTAAAGTTATTACTTTAATCTAACTAATAAGATAATAAGTATAATTAGAAAGTTAATTTAAATAATAATATATAATAATTTTATAACTTTATAATCTTAGTAAATATAAATCTATAAAGCTAACTTTATAAATTTATAAAAATAGAAATAATAAAGTAATAAAGTATTAAATAAGTACTAAGTATATAGTTAATAGTAATATATATTACTAAAATAGTATTAGAAATCTAATCTCTAACTAAAAGTAAGAATACTTTAATATATTCTATTAAAAATTATATATTATTAATAGCTATTTATATAATTTTAATATATATATTAGTTATTCTTTTTTAATATACTAATAATCTTACTTTAAAGATTTAAGTAGTTAATAACTTAGAGCTTTATAATACTTTACTAATTAAAATATTAAGAAAAGTAAAGTATAAGTAGTATATAGTCTAAGCTAATAGTATAGTAAAAGGTATACTTATAAAAGTAAGTAAAGTACTTTTAAGAAGCTATAAGTTAGATATAACTAACTAGAAAGTAGATAAAATAAATAATAATAAACTAATATTAGATAGAGAAAATATATAGAGTATAATTAATACTATAATTATATAAAATAAAGAACTAAAAGACTATATATAGTAAAATATAGCTAAAGTAAATACTAATATTACTAAATAAAGTAAGATAAAGTAAATTACTTAATAACTATAATAAATTATAATTTAGAAGTAGCCTAAGCTATTTAAACTTAGGAAATTTTTTTTAAAAAAAAAGCTAAAACTTTTATTAGTACTAGTACTACTTTACTTAGATATATATATACTTTACTATAAAACTAAAAAAAAAAGTTATATAAATAAAAATATAATTTAAAAATAAAATAATAAAATAGTTTAAATATTTCTAAATAGAGTACTATATATATACTATTAATATAAAAAGATAAAACTATAAGTATCTTTAGAAGTTATAAAAACTTTACTAGAAAAATAAAAGCTATAATTAAAGATATTAATATTACTTAATAAGTAAAAAAAAATACTTAAAAAATTAAAGTAATATAATAGTATTATAGAGTAGATATTATAACTTAAATAATAATTATAAAATATAGAATAAACTAAGCTAATTATAATATTATAGTTAAAATAAAGATTAAAGTTAATAATCGAATATAAATTAATATAGATAGAAAAACTTAGAATTTTAGAAGCTCTAAAAACTTAGGTAATATAAGTTAATAATAACTTCTAAGAATAAAGAAATAAATAAGTCTAGAAAACTACTAAGTAGCTATAATAGTAAAGACTTTTAGTACTTTAAATATAGTAAAAAAAGCTACTATATAAAAGACTACTAAAAATTTAAAAAAATCTATATACTATAAATATAAAAAATAGAAATACTATATATAAAACTATTAAAGTAAAGACTTTATAAAAAAATTTATATAAAGTTAACTAAAAAAAAATAGTACTAAAAGTAATAGCTAAGCTTTAAAAAAAAAAGTAGTAGTAAGTAAAAAGATATAATATATAATACTTAACTAGACCTTTTATTATAATAATAACTACTATATATATATTTCTAGTAAATAGAATATAAGATAATTTCTATAATAAAAATTAAAAGTAGTAGTAATAAAAAAATAAACTTTAAATTAGATTAATAAATTTAAAGTAATAGAAAAGCTACTAATAAAAAAATTAAAAAGAAAAAAACTTTTAATTTTACTATAATAATCTACTACTAAAAAAAGTAAAATATAAGAAAGAAATAATTATATTTAAAAGTTAAAAGTAATAAAGAATTAAATAAAATAAAAAAGTAAAAAGTAAACTTTATTTAATAAAGAAAGCTATATAACTATAGATACTAAAGAAATAAATACTTAAAAGTAATTTACTTAGATATACTTACTAATTTTAATTATATAGAAAGTATATAAAAAAGAGAAAATATATAATACTAAAAAATATAACGTTTATATTATTCTAAAAATAGATAGAATAATATATAGTTATAGATAAAAGAATACTAATATTAAAAGAGTAGTAATATTTTATAAATAAAATAAGATAGATAAACTAAGCTTATATATAAGGAGTATAAGTTATATACTATATTCTAGTAAGAATAATACTTATAACTAAAAAATATAAAAAAGAAAATACTAAGAAAATAGAATTAGAATATTTAGTTTACTTTCTAATAGTATAAATATTATATAAAGAATTAAAATACTAAATTTATAAAAAGCTTAAAAGTTAAAAAAATATTTAGCTAGTATAAATAAATAGCTTTAACTATAAATAAGCTATATATATAAAAGATATAAAATAATAAAAGTTTAATAAAAGACTAGAAAAAAAGTATATAGTAATAAAACTATAGAAATAATTACTTAAAAAATATATTATAAAAAAACTATAGTATAAATATATATAATTTAAATATCTAAAAGATAAAGACTTTAAGTATAAAGTAAACTATAAACTTTAATAAAAAAGAGAATTTACTAAATAGCTTAAATAAAAAAATAACTTAAAAGAAGCTAAAAACCTTATATTACTAAGATAATAGTATTTAAAATAAAAAGAGTATAAATTATAATTAATAGTAAAGCTATAAGAAACTTTATATTACGAAAATTTATAGAAAATTAAAGAATAAAATATATAATAAAAGGATATCTTTAAAAAGTATATATAATAAAAGGATATCTTTAAAAAGTATATATAATATATAGGAAACTTTTTTAAAAAAATTATAAAGTTTAAAATAGTACTTTCTAAATTAATCTTAAAAAAACTATATATAAAGAATATAGTTAGATACTCTAGAGTATATTTAGCTTTACTAAAGAAGAGAAGAGTAGAAGTATAAAATAATACTATATCTAGGAAAGTAAGTATATATAGCTTAAGATAAGAATAAAAAAAAAACTAAGAGCTTAAGACTTCTAAATATAAAATAGTACCTAGAATACTAAAGCTAAAGTAAAAGAATACTAAAGTATAAAATAGATTTATAAAAGAAATCTAGAAACTAGTAGATAGCTACTACTTAATAAAAGAATAGTAAGATAAAGAACGCTAAATATATAAAGTAAAGTAAACCTAGTAATATAAATTATTATATACTAATAATAATTAGGCGCTAATTATTATAGATCTAGTATTAATAAAATAACTATAATACTAGCTATACTTATATAACTAAAACTTTTTACTACTATTATAAATAAAATATTACTATAATAACTACTTTACTTACTACTCTAAAAAGATAAGATCTAGATATTTCTTTTATAAGAAATCTAGATATAAATAGAACTAAAAAGAGTATATTAATATAAGATATAAATAATACCTATAAGATAAGTAAGAAGCTAAGTACTTTCTAAGTATAACTAAAGAAAATATAAATATAAGTAAAATACTTATAAATAACTAATATATTAATTTAATCTAGTAAACTTATATACTAAAAAAGTATAAATAATATAAAAAGATTAAGATACTCTAAAGATTCTTGTAAAAGATAAATAAAAATTATAAGATTATGTCTTTTTTAAGTAAATAGCTAATAGTAGATATATATTTAGAAGCTATAATACTATTAATACTAAGAGACTTATTAAACTCTTAGTAAAAATAAAAAGAAAAAGAATAAAAGTATTAGTAGATTTAAGGATATTTATAAACCTAATTATACTTAAAGTAGTAAAATAAGTAAGACTTTAATTATAAGTAATAAAGATACTATATCTAATCTATATTATAAATAGATAACTAATATAAAGAAACTTAATAGTTAGTAATAAAGTAACTATAGAGATTATTATTTAAGAATATAGTATAAGAATTACTCTAGATATATTAGTTTTAGCTAATAAAGATATTATAATAAGACTCTTATAGCTATAAGAGTTAAATCCTTAAGTTAATTAAAAAAACTAGAACTTCTTATTTAATAACTATAAAGATATATATAAACTTAAACCTATATATTAGTAGTATTTAATAGTAAATAAAAAAGTACTATATAAGATAGTAGCTTTAATAGTAACTTATTAAAAAAGAATAAGTACTTTTATAAGTACTAGAAAAGCGCTAAGCTAAGAAGTAGAAGTAGAAAAGTAATATATAACTTTTAAGATCCTAGAATAATATAAGAAGTTTAGCTACTTATTTATAAAAGAGATAGATATACTAGTATTACTTAAGTACTAACTCTAAGACTATATAATTAAGTTATAGAAAAGAAATAATCTACTTTTTAGGCTTATATACTAATTAATAGAGAGTAAATTAGTAATACTCTAAGAAAAACTAAATAGAGATTTAAAAAAGAGATATATACAAGAATCTTTATTATTAGTAGGATTTCTAATCTTCTTTATACTTAAAAAGAAAGAACTACTAAAGATATATATTAACTACTAAAAACTAAATAATATTATAGTAAAAGACTAATACTTACTACTAAATATAGATAAACTCTATAATAAGCTAAGTAGAGTAAAGATTTTTATAAAGCTAAACCTAAAGAATAGATACTACTTAATATAAATTAAAGTAAATAAAGAGTAGAAAATAGTATTCTAATATATTATAAATACTATAAGTATATAGTAATACTTTTTAAACTAATAAAAATACTAGTAATATTCTAAAGACTAATTAATAATATATTATAAAAATACTTAGATAAGTTTATTATAGCTTACTTAGATAATATACTAATAAATTCTAAAGAAAAAAGTAAGTATATAGAGTAAGTAATAATAATACTATAGTACTTAGACTAATATAACCTATAACTAAAGCTAGAGAAATATAAATAGTATAAGATAAAAGTAAAGTTTTTAGGATATATAATAAGTATTAATAAAGTTAAAATAAGCTAAAAAAAGATTAATATAGTAAAGGAATAAAAAGAACCTAAAATAGTTAAAGATATATAATTATTTCTAGAATTTATTAACTTTAACTAATACTTTATAAAAAGATTTTCTAAAAAAGTACTTCTACTTATAAAGCTTATAAAGAAAGATATAATATAAAAATAAAGAGTAGAATAAAAATAAGTATATAAAGAACTTAAGTAAGCTTATATTATACTACTAGTTCTAAAATAATTTTATAGTAATAAGACTTTAGTTATTAAGACTAATATATCTAATCTAGCTTATAGAGTAATAAGACTATAAAAGTATAAAAAGAAGTAGTATCTAATTATATACTATTTAAAGAAGTATATAAAATATAAAGAAAGATATAATATATATAATAAAAAGTTACTAATAATAGATAATATACTTAAGTATTAGAAAGTATATACTAAAAGTATAGTAGAAGTAATTATAAAGATAGATTATAAAAACCTAAAATACTTTATAATAAATAAGAAGTTAAAAGATAAGTAGATATAATAGTTAGAGCTACTAAGATAGTATAAATTTAAGATTTAGTACGTACTAAGTAAAGAAAATAGCTAAGTAGATATACTTAGCTAAAGATATAATATTATAAAAAAAAAATAAGTAGTAAGAGAAGCTATACTATAAGATAATAGATAAGAATAATTAGTACTAAATATATAACTAGTAAAGAAATAAGAAATTAATAACTTAGTTAAGATTATAAATAAAGTTCTAGAAGAATTATAAAAAGTAATTATATAATAATATAATAATAATATAATATATAAGTACTTAGAGATTATATAAACTATAGAACTAATCTAAAGAAACTATATATTTAGTAAGATAAAAGAGAAAGTAATATAGTTTATTAAAGAATATATAAATTACTAAAAGAATAAGTATAAAATATATATACTTTATAAAGAAATATAAGTAATTAAGATACTAGAAAAACTATAGATAGATATTATAATAAACTTTATTATAACGTATTCTATTAGTAAAGTAGCTATATTACTAAACTAGCTACTTTTTCTTAGTATAAAGAATACTATATATAAATAATAATATAGTTTTAATAAAACAATATTTTAACTCTATAAGAAAGTAGAATTTAACTTAGGCTTTAGGCTTATATATTAGGCTATTTTTAGACTTTATAATACGCTACTATAGCTTTAAATATATAATATTAGTAGCTCTCTACTTAGCTTTATAAAATCTTTTATTAACGCGCTACTTAACTAAACTACTAGAAACTTACTATAATAAAAGAGCAAACTATTATATAGTATATTCTTAACTTTAATTTAAGAGGATTTACTCTCTAGTTATATAAAGTAGTAGATATAGTAAATAAGCTATTAGTAATACGTAGTAAAGAACTAGTTAAGAAGTACTAGCCTATATACTTTATAGCGCGTATAGATAAGCTTAAAACTACTTTTAGTTAAGTAAAGGATTACTAGAGAATACTTTAAGAAAATCTAGTAGTTATTAGTAAGTAGTTCTAGCTTGTATAAGACACAATAGCAACGTATAGTATTAATCTAGATAATATCTATAACTTTAATAAGACTAGCTTTTAGATAAAAATAATTAAGTTAATAAAAGTTATTATAGGCTTAGAGAGGAGTATAAGGCCTAATTTTATTTAGCTAAGTAATTACAAGTAAGTTATAGCTATTATAAGTATCTATACTACTAGCTATATAACCCTACTATTTATTATTTATATATTATAGGTGTAATAGAAGAAATCGAAATAGAACTAATTAATCCTAACTTAGATGTTAAAGGAATATAGGATAAGTAAAGTAATAATCTTAATTAGGAGGCTATATACAATTAAGATACCTAGAGTAATCTATAATCTATAGACTCTTAGTATTAATAGATTATAGATTATAATAAGTATATAGTTAGTAGAATATATATTATTAGGATAGTATTAGTAATTTAATCCTTTAACTATAGAACGCTAATATAAGATAGTTATAAAATATCTTCTATTATTTATAGTTATTATAAACTCCTATATAAACTTTATTATTATCTTATAATCTACTAACTCTATAGATAAGCTCTTATAGTTAATAATAAGAGGCTTATAATACTTTACTAATTTAGTTATTATAAGAAGTAAAGCGTAAGTTACGTATAGTCTAGCTAATATAATAGTAGATAGTTTAACTAAAATAAGCAAAGCCTCTAGGAGTAGTTAAGAGTCTAATAGTACTATATAGGAAATAATTAAAGATAGAATTAATAACTTAATTTCTAATAAAGAAGATATAAAGATAATAATTAATATACTAGAAATATAGAATAAAGAGCTTTAAGACTATATAAAATAAAATAAAGTATAAATTAAAGCTATTATTAAAGGCTAGAACTAGTTAGAACTAATTATATAACGCCTAGAGATAAGTATA
Source organism: Ophiosphaerella korrae (assembly GCA_028456385.1). Lineage (NCBI taxonomy): Eukaryota > Fungi > Ascomycota > Dothideomycetes > Pleosporales > Phaeosphaeriaceae > Ophiosphaerella > Ophiosphaerella korrae. The sequence goes on along the minus strand of JALNQF010000551.1, from coordinate 10,474 downwards.
ATAAAGAAACTACTAAAAATACCTATCCTAAAGAAGTTTAATAAAATAAAAAAGAAATTAAAACTTTTTATAGCTTTAGTATAACTCTAAATAGATATATAAGTACTATACTTTAATATAGAAGAAAAGAAAGTAATATATATTAGATTATATCTTAAAGAAGACGTAATAAGATAGTATAAACTATACTAGACTAATTATATAATATACTCTCTAATAACTTAGAAGGATAAGACTAGAGCTATCTTTAGAAGTTATAAATACTTTACTAAATAAATAAGAGTAGCGTTTAAAGATATAGATATTACCTAATAAGCTAAAAAAAGACTAAAAAGACTTATATAAAGTAAGAGTATTCTAGAATATATATTATAGTTTAAATAACTATCGCAAAATATAAAATAGAATAAATTAGCTTTAATATTATAATTTAAACAAGAACTAAACTCTAAGATTTAATATAAAATAATCTATATAGAGAAACTATAAACACTAGAAGCTCTAAAATAATAAGTAATCTAAATTAATAATAATCTTTAAGAATAGAAGAAGAATAAATATAGAGGTTATACCTAGAACTATAATAAGAGAGACTCTATAGTCCTTAATATAAATAAAGATAAGAAGAGAAAAAAGAATAAAGACTTTATATACTTTAACTATAGTAAACTTAGCTACTATATAAAGAACTACTAATTAAAGTTAAAGAAAGATATAGTATATTATAAATATAAGAAACTAAGACACTTTATAAAAGATTATAGAAGTAAAGACTAGAAAAAAGATAAAGAAACTTAGTTAAAAATAACTAAGAAAAAGAAAGAAGTACTATAAGTATAGGATAAACCTTAAGAAAAGGTAGCTAAGAGTAAAGAAGTATAATACGTAATACTCTATTAAACCTTTTATTATAATAACAACTACTATATATACTTTTCTAGTAAATAAAGAGTAGTATAGTTTCTATAGAAATAGAGATATAAAGTAGCTATAATAAAGGAGAGAATAAAAGTATAGCTAAAAAAAATAGTATATATAATAGACCTACTAATAAAAGACTTAGAAGGAGAAAAGCCTTAGATTCTATTAATTTAGGCCGAAAGACTAGTACTAGATAAAGAAACTACTACGGCTTCCTCTAAAGAACTATAAGAAAGTAAGAAATAAGTAAGTATAAAAAGTATAGAGTATACCTAGCTAGATATATATAGCTATAATAGCTATATAATAATAGATATAGAGGAATAAAATAAAGAATAGAAATTTATTTAGAAATACTTACTAGTTATAAGTATAGAGGAAGCGTATAAAGACTAGAAAGAACGTAATCCTAAAGAAATAAAGTTTATACTATTTTAAGAATAAATAAAGTAATATATAGTTATAGTAAGAAGAATACTTATATAAAGAGAATAGTAATACCTTATAAAAAAAATATAATAGATTAATAAAGCCTATACACCTAGAGTACTAGTAGTATACTATATCCTAATAATAGATATACCTAGAAAAGACAAGTACTAAGAAGGAGACAACAAGATAATAAACCTAAAATATCTAGTATACTTTAAAGTATTATAGATATTATACTTAGATAAGAATTATATTATATATAAGAACCCTAAAGTAAATAATAATATATAGCCTATATAAAGAAAAGGCTATAATTATATAAGAGTAATTATAGTAGAAGATATCTAAAGATAAGAAATAATCTTAGAAGATAGATATATAGTAATAAGACCTAGCCTAAAACTATCTAAGTAATACGTTTATAAAGGACTATAGTATAAATATATAAATAATAAATTTTTAAAATATAAAAAATATAAACTTAAAGTAAGACTATAGCTATAGAAAGATAGATACTTTATAAAAATACCTAAATAAAAATAACTAAAAGGTATAAGAGGCCTATATATTATAAAAATAAGTATATACTAAGAAAAGAAAGTATAATTAATAATTAATAGTAGAGCTATAAGAAACTTTATATTAAAGAAGTTTATAGAAATATAAGGAATAAAGTATATAATAAAGAAATACCCTTAATAACTAAGTATAATTAAAGGAAAACTATTCTAAGAACCTATTAGGTTCGAAATAGTTCTCTTTATATTAAACCTAGAAAGAATAATAATTAAGAATATAGTTATAGATATAATAATAATTAATAATAAATAAGATATAATATTAGGTATACTATAGTTATAGATAACTAACCTATATATTAATTAGAGAATAAGAAAGGTTAGCTATAGTAGAATAGATATATTAAAAGCTAATATAAGTACTTATAAAGGAAAATTCCTTAAAAAATATAAGAAATAAGAAGAATAGCTTATAGAACTAGAAGACTACCTTCTAGAATATTAACTATAGGACTTAGTAATAAAATTAAAAGAAGATAAAAATATAAGATAGAGCTTAGTCTATAGAAAAATAGAAGAAGAATCTAAAATTAAATAAATATTTATCTAGAACGCAATAAAAAAGAAATAGATAAGAGAATCTAAATCCTTAGTAGTATATAGACTTATATTTATAGATAAGAAAGGAATAAGTAATAAAAGACCCTACGTAGATTTTAAAAAAACTAACGCAATTATAAACAAGAACTAATACTTACTACTATAAATTAATATAATATAAAATAGACTATAAAAAGTAAAAATCTTTACAAAATTAGATATCTAAAATACCTACTACTAGATTAGAATTAAGAAAGGTAACAAGTAAAAAATAGCGTTTAGAATATAGTATAGACTATATAAATATTTAGTTATATTATTTAGCTTAATAAACGTACTAGTAGTATTCTAAGAAAGAATTAATATAGTACTAAGAGAGTACTTAGACGTATTTATATTTATATACTTAGATAATATCCTTATATTTTTAGAAATAGAGGTAGAATATATATAACACGTATACAAAGTACTAGAAAAACTAGTAGAAAATAAACTATTTTTTAAGATAAGAAAATACGAATTCTATAGAAAGGAAATAGATTTCCTTAGATTTATTATTAAACTAGGAAAAATTAAGATTAACCTAGAAAAGATTAGATTAATTAATAAATAGCTAACTCTAAAGAACTTAAAAGAGGTATAATAGTTTTATAGACTAGCGAACTTTTATAAAAAGTTAATAATAAGATAGTCTAAAGATATAGAACTAATAACAAAGCTTATAAAGAAAGATATACTATTTAAATAGATAAAAGAATACGAAGAAGTATTTAAAAAGATTAAAAAGAAATTTATAGAAAACCTAGTTATTAGAATATATAACCTAGACTTACTAGTAATAGTAAAAATAGATATATCTAACTTAGTCTATAGAATAGTACTAATACAAGAAGATCTAGAGACTAGAAAAGAATACTTAGTTAAATACTTCTCTAAGAAAATAAAAATAGTAGAACTTAACTATTTAATCTATAATAAAGAGATACTAGTAATTTATAAAGTATTTAAATAATAGAGAGTATACTTATAAGTAGTAAAGTATTAGATAAAAGTTTATATAGACTATAAGAATCTTATAAGATTTATAATAAATAAAGAACTATTATAATAATATATAAGATAGTAGGAATTCCTATTAATATTTAATATAGAAATTATATATATAAAAGAGAAAAATAACTAATTTATAAATACTCTTAGTAGAAGACTAGACTTATAAAAAGAAGTAAACGCTACTAGTATAGTCTTAGTTAAGAATAAAGAAGGATACTTAGTCCTAAATATACCTAAAATAGCTATAATACTTAAAAGAATAAGTAGTAAGCTAAATAAATAGATTTAGAAAATAATAAAAGAAGTATTTAAAGAAATAAATAAACTAGAAATCTAAAAAGGAATTATATAAGCTTATAGAAGAATATATATCTTAAGAAAAATCTAAAGAGAATTTATATAACAATTCTATAAACTACTAGTATATAGATACTAAAGGATTAATAAAACTCTTAATAGGTTACTATAAAACTATTATATTCTAAAAGTAAAGTAACTAGTAATAGAAGTATTAAGAAACTATATAGAATACTAAAAAAATAAGTATAATAGATACGTACTATATAAAATACTATAACTAGTAAAAAAACTAAAATAACTATAAAGAGTTATTATAATAGACTTTATTATAAAGTTACTTAAGTCTAAAGACCTAATATTAGGAGTTAAATATAATAGAATCCTAATAATAGTAGATAAACTTATAAAGTATATATACTTCTAACTATATAAAGAAAAAAGTAGAATAGAAGTTACTATATACTAGGTTCTAGGAACTATAATTAGTTAATATAGATTACTAGATAAAATTATTATAGATAAAGATATATAATTTATATTAAAACTATAAGAGATAATAATAGTATAATTAGGAATTAAATATATAATATCTATAGTATACTACTTATAAATAGATAGATAGTTAGAATAAATAAGTTAGATAGTAGAATAGTACTTAAGATACTACCTTAACTATAACTAAAATAATTAGGTATAACTACTACCTATAGTATAGTTAGTATATAATAGCGTAAAGAATATAGTAATAAAAGTATTACTCTTCTTTATAAACTATAGATTTAAGCCTAATATATACTTAATACTAAGAAACTAGATATCTTAGTTTCTAAGAAGAGAAAACTTTACTAATAGACTTAAAGATATATATAATTAATTAAGATAAGACGTAGAGTTCTTATATAACTAAATAGTAAAGTATTATAATAAGAAGTATAAAAAAGGACCTTAATTTAGAGAGAGAGAAAAAGTATAGTTAACTAGAAAGAATATTAAGAGTAAACAACCTAGCTTAAAACTAGACTATATTAAAATAAAACTATATAAAATTAAGAAAGAAGTTATACTAGTTATATTTAAACTAAAGCTACTAAATAAGATAAAGATATACTTAATATTCTATATAGCTTTACTAGAATAAGTACTATAAGACGTAAAACTACTAGTATATAAAGTAGATATATATAGAGAATAAGAAGAATAAGAAGTTAATAAAATCCTAGTATACTAGTTCTATAATAAAAGAAACTACTACTTAGTAAAATAGATAAGTATAGACAAGAAAGTATAACTATAGGAAAAAATATAGAAACTAGAAGATAATCTTAATTACTTTAAGAAACTAAAAGAGTTCTAAAGTTAAAACCTTTTAGAACGCCTAGTAGTAAACTATAAGAACTAATATTACTACTAATAGATAGAGAAATAATAAAAATATCTAATATAGGATCTACTATAGTAAATACCTTATCTAAGTCTAGCTTAGCTTCTAGAGCTACTAACTATTTAGCTAATTTCTTATTATTTAAGGCCTTTATCTTATAAAGATAAAAGAGATAAGCTTAATTTTTTACTAGCTTACTTTACGTAAGCTCTTAGATTTACTTATACTTAGCTTTAGCCTCTATAATTTAAGATAGTAATTTCTCTTAAGTTTAGTTAATAGCTTTCCCTATTATTATTAAGCCTAGATATAAGAATAAGTATAATAAACGTACACTTAGAAAGAGAGATACTAGGTATATTATAAGAACTATATATATTTATATAAATATATACTTTATAAGCCTTACTATTATTTATAGAAATAATATAAAGAAGAGACTTAGAGTTTAATTTAAAAGAGGCGTAATAAAAATAAAGAAATATTTTAATACTATTATATAATACGTAATTAGTAAGAAGATAGTAATAATATATAAATAAAATAAGTATAAAGAAAGATAAAGAACTTTATATTAATAAAGAAACTAGACTAATAACTTTAGCTCTAGAATAGATAAACTAAAACCTATTTAGAGAAAGAAATAGTATTATAGGTATAATAGAAGAAATTAAAATAAAACTAATTAATCTTAACTTAGACGTTAAAGGAATATAAGATAAGTAAAGTAATAATCTTAATTAGGAGGCTATATATAATTAAAATACTTAGGGTAATCTATAATCTATAGACTCTTAGTATTAATAGATTATAGATTAAGCTAATCTATAATCTACTAGTTTTAGTAACTATAGATTATAGATTATAATAAGTATATAGTTAGTAGAATATATATTATTAAGATAGTATTAGTAATTTAATCCTTTAACTATAGAACGCTAATATAAAATAGTTATAAAATATTTTCTATTATTTATAGTTATTATAGACTCTTATATAAACTTTATTATTATCTTATTATTAAGTCCTTAGAACTAAGTAAAGGTAATAAGGGTAAGTAAGCTTCTATAAAACAAGTAAGGTTAATAAATAAGTTAGTTACTTAACTTAATTAATAGTTAGCTCTTATTAAAGTATTATAAGGTATATAAGTATTAATAAGTAGATAAGAATCTAATTAAAGTATTAGTTATAATACTCTATTAAGATAAGAAGTAAAAAAGAGATTAAATACAATAGTTTATAAAGGTCTATTAATATTCCTATATACTTACTATCTAGTATTTATTCCTAAGCGCTTACTCTAGATTATTTACTCTAGAGCGCTTATTCTAGAGTGTTTACTCTAGAGTTTTTACTCTAGAGCGTTTACTACTAAATAGTTACGTATTTTACTACACTATATTACTTAGCCTAATTACGTACAATATAATAGCTTACTTACTACTTAGTATTATAATACTATCCCCCTTTCTTACGCTAGGTCTATCCTTAGGCCTAGGCCTCTATTAGCTAGGTCTAGCTTATAAGTAGTTTACTCTACCTTTTAGTTAAAAACTATCTTACTATAATATTACTTCTCTTATAGTCTTATAGACTTTATCTCTTATTAAAAATCTTTACTATAAACTATATTTCTAAAATACTTTATTTATATTATTTTCTTTTAAGTATTCCTTATTTTATTATACTAGATTCTACTCTAAAGTATACTAAGTATACTTATATAAAGCGTCCTTACGTTAGTATAACTTAAGAGTCTCTTAATTAAACTTATAAAAAGTTCTATAAAAAAGTTAATAATAATAAAAAACTTCTTACTATTATTATTACCTATTTACTATATAATAAGAAAATATTAAAATCTACTAAAGAGCGTACTTACTACAAGGCCTTATACCTAGTATTAAAGTTAAAGTAAGAAGGTAATAAGGTTTTAGCGTAAGTTCTTAACTATTTTACTACTACTATTAATATTACTTCTTCTTCTACTATCTAGTCTACTATTAGCTTATTAAACGCGTTTATTATAACTAAGGGCGCTTTATAAGCTCTACGTAGTTAGGTTTATTATAGAACTTTCTTCTACTAATATATCTATTATATCCTAGCTATAGCTTTATATATCCTATATATCTTAGTATATTATACTTATTTCTTACTTTCTTAAGTATCTACTAATAATTCTATAGATTAGCTTTAAGTTCTTATATATTTTTACTTACTAAGTAGCCTTTCTATTTTACTAGCTACTCTTAGAGAAACTATATACTTTAGAAGGTATTACGTCCTATTTCTTAATATCTTTATAGGTCTTTAACTTTAAACTTATTATCCTCCTCTTTCTAATATTAGAATTGTTGCTATACTAGTATTTTTAACTTAGCTAGTTCTAGTAGGCTTATATAGAACTTAGAGTATACTTTAGTATCTTTAAGTAGTTTTAGTGTTTTTATTACTAGCTTATTATCTTCTTTAACTAAAAATAGTTTAACTTTAACGTAATCTAGTCTTTTTCTAGGTTACTTTATTTATAGATTTTTTATATAAAGATATACTTTATCTCTTTCTTTTAGCTAAGGTACTATTTATTATTTTTAATTAATATATAAAATACTTTATTTCTAAGCATCTTCTAGTTTTTTCTTTATCTTATTATAGAGTTCTTGTATATCTTCTACTTTAACTAATACTACCTCTATCTTAGGTCCTAGTAGTATTCTCTTAAATAAATTAGGGTGTATTCTATAGTTTATAAAATATAGTATTTTACTTATTACTTCTAAGTACTTGTTATTATAAGCTAACTATACTATAGGTAATAGTAATACCTAATTATTTTACTTCTAGTTACTATAAATCCTTAAGTATATCTTTAATATCTTATTAGTCTATTTTATTTATCTATCTATCTATAGATAATAGGCTATTAATAGCTTTCTTTTTATCTCTATTACTATAAGTAGCGTTATCTAGTAATTAAATATAAAAAGCTTATCTCTATCGCTAATAATACTCTTTAGTATCTTATATCTTTATATTAGCACGTCTAGTAGTACGTATCCTAGTTAATCTACTATATAGTTACTTTAGAATTTCTCTATCTTAGCGTATTTTATAAATTAGTCTACAATTACTATTATTATATTATATCCTATTCCTATTACTAAGTCTTTTAATATTAGTAGTCTTATAATAAAGTCTATTACAACGTCTATTTATAGTTCTTCTAGTATCTTAATTACTTATATTTTTCTATAAGGTATATATATCTCGTGCTTATTCTTCTAGTAATCTACGTATTCTTTAATAAACTATATTACTTTCTCCTTTATCTTACTAAATCTATAGTTTTTCTAGATTAGTTCTATAGTTTATATAATCCCTAAGTACTTATATACTAAGTTATTATAGTATTATTATATAATTACTTTCTATAATTCTTCTAGAACCTTATTTATAATCTTAACTAAGTTATTAATTTCTTACTCTTCTACTAGTCGTGTATTTAGTACTAAGTATCTTTATCTATTATCTTAGAGTATAGCTTTTTCTACTACTTATCTTCTTCTTATAATATTATATCTTTAGCTAAGCGCGTCTACTTAGCTATTTTCTTTACTTAGTATATACTAAATCTTAAATTTATACTATCTTAGTAGTTCTAACTATTATATCTATCTATCTTTTAACTTCTTACTTATTATAAAGTATATTAGGTTCTTATAATCTATCTTAATAATTACTTCTATTACGCTTTTAGTATATACTCTCTAATATTTAAGTATATTAACTATTATAAGTAGCTCCTTATTATATATATTATATCTTTCCTCTTACTCTATAAACTTCTCTAAATAGTATATAATTAGATACTATTTCTCTTTATACTCTTATAGCGCTATTACTCTATAAGCTAGATTAGATATATTTATCTTAATAACTAGAGTCTTATTACTATAAAATTGCTTTAAAACTAGTAGTATAATATAAGCTTACTTAAGTTTCTTATAAGCTTATTTTTACTCTACTCTCTATTCTTATATTATATCTTTTCTTATAAGCTTTATAAGTAGTAGTACTTTCTTTAAAAATCTCTTTATAAAGTATTAGTTAAAGTTAATAAATCTTAAGAATAATTATATATCTTTAACTATCTTAGGTTCTTTTTATTCTTTTACTACTTTAATTTTTTCTTAGCTTATTTTAACTTTATTAATACCTATTATATATCCTAGAAACTCTACTTCTATCTTATACTATTTATACTTCTCTAGCTTTAGTTATAGGTTATATTAGTCTAAGTACTATAGTATAGTTATTACTTACTTTATATACTTATCTTCTTCTTTAGAATATATTAGTATATTATCTAAGTAAGCTATAATAAACTTATTTAAGTATTCTTGTAATATATTATTAATTAGTCTTTAGAACGTTACTAGTATATTTATTAGTCTAAAGGGTATTACTATATACTTATAATATCTATAGTATATTTAGAATACTATCTTTTACTCTTTACTTACTTTAATTTATATTAGGTAGTATCTATCTTTTAGGTCTAGCTTTATAAAAATCTTTACTCTACTTAGCTTATCTTAGAGTTTATCTATATTTAGTAGTAGGTATTAGTCTTTTACTATAATATTATTTAGTTTTTAGTAGTTTACGTATATCTTTAGTAGTCTCTTCTTCTTTAGTATAAAGAGAATTAAGAATCTTACTAATAATAAGGATTCTTGTATATATCTTTTCTTTAGGTCTTAGTTTAGTCTTTCTTAGAGTATTACTAATTTACTCTCTATTAATTAGTAAATAAGCCTAAAAGGTAGCTCTTTTCCTTCCTATAACTTAATTATATAGTCTTAGAGTTAGTACTTAGGTAATACTAGTATATCTATTTCTTCTATAAATAAGTAGCTAAACTTCTTATATTATTCTAAGATCTTAGGAGTTACACGTTACTCTTCTACTCTTACTTCTTAGCCTAGCGCCCTACTAGTACTTATAGAAGTACTTATTTTCTTTTAATAAGTTACTATTAAAGCTACTATCTTATATAGTACCTTCTTATCTACTATTAAATACTACTAATATATAAGCTTAGATCTACGTATGTCTTTATAGTTATTAAATAAAAGGTTCTAGTTTTTCTAATTAACTCTAGGATTAAACTCTTATAGCTATAAGAGTCCTAGTATAACGTCTTTATTAGCTAAAACTAATACGTCTAGAGTAATCCTTATACTATATCCTTAAATAATAA
>JALNQF010000550.1:0-23576 GCA_028456385.1 Ophiosphaerella korrae | reverse complement strand
CAACAAAGAGAAATCCTTCAGCATGAGAGCAATCAAAGAGCATCACGAAGGTTATCAATAGGAGCCGGCAGGCAGATGATAGAGGAACAATTAATTAATTCAACTCACTCTCGAGTCCCACTCAATCTCATCAGTCACTTGCAATCAATCAGTGACACACTCATCACGAACAATTATCGCATTCTTTCAATCCTATTCCGGTTCACATCCATCAACCTGTGACCCTTCAAGTCCGACAGCAGTAAAGCGGTTAAACACGTGCTCAAGCCAGGCTAGACCAACGTCGTCATTTGTCCACCCAGATAGACATGAGCTAACAAAGACTTGATGCTCTCCAGCACCAATTGCGTCTACCCATGCTAATCTTATAGCTTCTTGGGCAACTGCGTAGACAAGTCCAGGCGGCAGACATGTCCCGTCTGCGCAGACACACGCTTAGACAGTTATCCACTTGCGAGACCCATCTTAGAGAGCTGCTCGGACTTCTTTTGTCTCCCACGTTGCTCGGCTAAAGACACGTCTGGGCCTTCTGGTGATACTAATCGTAAAGCCTTTCTCATCCATGTTGTACGAATGCCGTAGTTCTATCTGATATTCCTCTATCTTCTGATGCAAGCGGTCAAAGTGTAGCTTATACTTTGTATAAGAGTTAGCTTTGTAGCGTGTTTGGTCAATGCCGGTGGTCCATTTGGATACAACTGAGTTGTTGTTTCGGTGGAGGAAGCGAGTAACCCAGCTCTAGCTGACTGGCTCTCGAGCTATATGTGACGCAAAGTTTCTCAATATATATACTCGTTTCTACGCAGTTGCGGCTCGGTGATAGAGATCCGTTATCTCGAGTTTCGTGTTTTGCTCATGTATCGGCTCTACGCAGTCCGGCCATGACGTGATGAGCCATCATATTGGCGATAGCCGTTAGTCATGTGATTGATAAACAAGATCTCAATTCTCCGGCCTGCGCTGGTGCGTTGCGGCTCTCCAGGGTGCTCCGCAGTTGAGTTGGTTGGGTTGTGGTTGAGTTAGTGGCGAGCTAACGTGTCTGTGCGCGTAACGAGCCAGTTCGCGTGACGAGCCAGTTTTACTAGGAAAATCAAAGAAAATCAAAAAGTTTAAAGTAGTATAACTCTACTAATATATAATATTTTAAAAAACTCCCTTAACATTTATTACTCTAAATACTTATATAAATAACCCTATAGTAATTAATATATATATATCTTATATTTTGATATTTTTTCAAAAAAAAATAGGAAAATAAAGGTACTTAGAATTCTGTATAAAATTAATTTAGTTAAGTAATATATATATAAGGAATGTTTTTAATATTAGGAGTGTCGATAAAAAAACAATATTAAAGGAGATAGATTATCCCTAGTAAAAAAAGTGTAACGGGTTGTCACTAGGGTTAACTTCCTAGTGCCTAAGGGGTATTAGTAGATTAAGAGTTAATAGTAAAAGCTTAGGTTATAATCTATAATAACTTATAAACAATAGAAGATGTTTTACAACTATCCTATATTAGCGTTCTATAGTTAAAGGATTGAATTACTAATACTATCCTAACAATACGCATCTTACTAACTATATACTTGTCGTAATCTATAATCTATAGTTGCTAAGACTAGTAGATTATAGATTGTCTTAATCTATAATCTATTAATACTAAGAGTCTATAGATTACAGATTAGCCTAGGTATCCTAGTTATATATAGTCTCCTAATCAAGGTTGTTATCTTACTTATCCTATACTTTGTTAGCGCCTAGATTAGGACTAATTAGTTCTATCTCGATTTCTTCTATTACACCTGTAACACTATCTCCCCTCTTAGGTAGGTCTTAGTTTACCTATCTTAGAGCTAGAGTTATTAGTCTAGTTTCTTTATTAATGTAGAGTTCTTTATCCTCCCTTATAACTATTTTATTTACACGTTGTTGCTATCTCCTTACTAATCGCGTGTTACGTAATAGTGTTAAAATATTTCCTTACTCTCGTTATACTTCTCTTAAGTTAAACCCTAAGTCTCTTCTTTATATTATTTCTATAAACAATAGTAAAGCTTATAAGGTGTATATTTATATAAATATATGTAGCTCTTATAACGTATCTAGTGTTTCTCTTTCTAAGTATAAGTTTATTATACTTATTCTTGCGTCTAGGCTTAATAATAATAGAGAAAGCTATTAACTAAACTTAAGAGAAATTACTATCTTAAATCGCAGAGGCTAAAGCTAAGTATAAGTATATCTAGGAGCTTGCGCAGAGTAAGCTAGTAGAAAATTAAGCTTATCTCTCTTGTCTTTGTAAGATAAAGGCCTTAAATAATAAGAAATTAGCTAAGTAGTTAGTAGCTCTAGAAGCTAAGCTAGACTTAGATAAGGCGTTTAGTGTTGCTATAGTAGGTCCTACGCTAGACGTCCCTATTGTCTCTCTATCTATTATTAGTAATGTTAGTTCTCTTAGTTTACTACTAGGCGTTCTAGAGGGTTTTAACTTTAGAACTCCTCTAGTTTCTTAGAGTAATTAAGATTATCTTCTAGTTCCTATATTTCTTCCTATAGTTGTCCTTTTTCGTCTATACCTATCTATTCTACTAAGTAGTAGTCTCTTCTATTTTAGAACTAGTACTATAGGATTTTCTTAACTTCCTATTCTTCCTATTCTCTATACGTGTCTACTTTATATACTAGTAGTTCTACTTCTAGTAGTACTTATTCTAGTAGGGCTACGTAGAATATTAGGTGTGTCTTTATCTTTTTTAGTAGCTTTAATTTAAATATAACTAGTATAACTTCTTTCTTAATTTTATATAGTTTTATTTTAACGTAGTCTAATTTTAAGCTTAGTCTCTTACTTTTAATATTCTTTTATACTAACTATACTTTTTCTCCTTCTTAAAATTAGGGTCCCTCTTTATACTTCTTATTGTAGTACTTTACTATTTAATTATATAGGAATTCTACATCTTGTCTTAGTTAATTATATATATCCTTAAGTCTATTAGCAAAGTTTTCTCCTCTTAGAGACTAAGATATTTAATTTCTTAGTATCTAGTATACGTTAGGTTTAAATCTATAGTTCGTAAAGAAGAGTAATACTCTTATTGCTACGTTCTTTGCACTGTTGTATGCTAGCTATGCTATAGGTAGTAACTATACCTAATTATTCTAGTTGTAGTTAAAGTAGTATCTTAGGTATTATTCTACTATCTAATTTATTTGTTCTAACTATCTATCTATTTGTAGGTAATATACTATAGATATTATATATTTAATTCCTAATTACGCTATTATTGTTCCCTATAGTTTTAATATAAATTATACGTCTCTATCTATAACGATCTTATCTAGTAGTCTATATTAACTAATTATAGTTCCTAGAACCTAGTGTATAGTAACCTCTATCTTACTTTTTTCTTTATATAGTCTAAAGTATATATACTTTATAAGCTTATCTACTATTATTAAGATTCTATTATATTTAACTCCTAATATTAGGTCTTTAGACTTTAGTAACTTCGTAATAAAGTCTATTGTAATAACTCTCTATAGTTATTCTAGTACTTCTACTAGTTGTAATATTCTATATAGTATATATCTATTATATTTATTCTTTTAACATTCTATATAGTCTTATAGTACCTCTATTACTAATTATCTTGCTTTTAGAATATAGTAATCTTGTAGTAGTCTATCTAATATTTTCTTAATACTTTAGTAACTATATACTAGCAATTTATAGAATTGTTGTATAAATTCTCTCTAGATCTTCTTTAGGATATATATTCTTCTATAGGCTTATATAAATCCTTCTTAGATTTCTAGTTTCTCTATTTCTTTAGATACTTCTTTTGTTATTTTCTAAATCTATTTATCTAGCTCACTACTCTTCCTTTTAAGTGTTGTAGCTATTTTATATATATTTAGGACTAAGTATCCTTCTTTATTCTTAACTAGAACTATACTAGTAGCGCTTACTTCTTCTTATAAGTCTAGCCTTCTACTAAGGGCGTCTATAAACTAATTATTTTTCTCTTTTGTGTGTATAATTTCTATATTAAATATTAACAAGTATTCCTACTATCTTATATAGCGTTGTAATAATTTTTTATTTATTATAAATCTTATAAGATTCTTATAGTCTATATAGACCTTTGTCTAATATTTTGCTCTTTATAGGTATACTCTCTATTACTTAAATACTTTGTAGATTACTAGCATTTCTTTATTATAGATTAAGTAGTTTAGTTCTACTATCTTTATTTTCTTAGAGAAGTACTCGACTAAGTGTTCTTTTTTAGTCTCTAGGTCTTCCTATATTAGTACTATTCTATAGACTAAGTTAAATGCGTCTATTTTTATTATTGCTAGTAGATCTAGGTTATATATTCTAATAACTAGGTTTTCTATAAACTTCTTCTTAATCTTCTTAAATACCTTGTTACATTCCTTTATCTATTTAAACAGCGTATCTTTTTTTATAAGTCTTGTTATTAGTTCTATATCTTTAGACTATCTTACTATTAACTTTCTATAAAAGTTAGCTAGCCTATAAAATTGTTATACCTCTTTTAGGTTTCTTAGTGTTAGCTATTCGTTAATTAACTTAATCTTCTCTAGATTAATCTTAATCTTTCCTAGTTCTATAATAAACCCTAGGAAATCTATTTCTTTTGTGTAAAACTCGCATTTTCTTATCTTAAGAAATATTTTAGCTTCTACTAGTTTTTCTAGTACTTTATATATATATTATATATATTCTTCCTCTATTTCTAAGAATATAAGGATATTGTCTAAGTATATAAATATAAATATATCTAAGTACTCTCTTAGTACTATATTAATCCTTTCTTAGAATACTACTAGTACATTTGTTAAGCTAAATAGCATAACTAAATATTTATATAATCCCTATTGTATTCTAAATACTATTTTCTATTTATTACCTTCTTTAATTCTAATTTAGTAATAGGCGTTCTAGATATCTAACTTTATAAAGATCGTTACTTTCTATAGTTTATCTTATATTATATCTATTCTTAGTAAGAAGTATTAGTTCTTGTTTATAACTACGTTAGTTTTTCTAAAGTCTATACAAGGTCTTTTGTTACTTATTCTTTTCTTATCTATAAAGATAAGTCTATAAGCTACTAAGGATTTAGATTCTCTTATCTATTCCTTCTTTATTGCGTTTTAAATAAATACTCGTTTAATCTTTAATTTATCTTCTGTTTTCTAGTAGACTAGGCTCTACCCTACGTCTTTTCCTTCTTCTGTTTCTATTGCTAAGTCCTATAGTTAATGTTCTAGAAGGTAATCTTTAGGTTCTATAAGCTATTCTTCCTATTTCTTGTATTCTTCTAGGAATTCTCCCTTACAGGTGTTCTTGTAAGCCTTTAACGTATCTATTCTATAGTAGTTAATCTTCTCTATCCTCTAGTTAATATGTAGGTTAGTTATCTATAACTATAGTATACCTAATATTATATCTTGTTTATTATTAATTATTGTTATGTCTATAACTATATTCTTAATTTCTAGTCCTTCTAACCTTAGTATTAAAGGTGCTGTCTCGAACTATATTAGTTCCTAGAATAGTTTTCCTTTAATCGTACTTAGTTATTAAGGGTATTTCTTTATTATATACTTTATTCCCTGTATTTCTATAAACTTCTTTAATATAAAGTTTCTTGTAGCTCTACTATTAATTATTAATTATACTTTCTTTCTTTAGTATATACTTATTTTTGTAATGTATAGGCCTCCTATACCTTCTAGTTTTTCTTACTTAGGCAACTTTATAAATTGTCTATCTTTCTAGGGCTATAGGCTTACTTTAAGTTTATATTCTTCGTGTTTTAGACATTTATTGTACATGTATTTATACTATAGTCCTCTTTAGACGTATTTCTTAGATAGTTTTAGGCCTAGTCTTACTACTACGTATCTATCTTCTAGGATTACTTCCTATCCTTAGATATTTTCTACTAGAATTACTCTTGTATAGTTATAGCCTTTTCTCCTTATAGGCTATACGCTGTTATTTACTTTAGAGTTTCTATATATAATACAATTCTTGTCTAGGTATAATATCTATAATACTTTAAAGTATACTAAGTGTTTAGATCTATTATTTTATTATCCTCTTCTTAGTATTTACTTCTACTAGGTATATCTATTATTAAGATATAGTACACTACTAGTACTCTTAGTGTATAGGCTTTGTTAATCTATTGCGTCTTTCTTGCAAAGTATTACTATTCTCTTTTTATATATTATAGTAGTAATAAGGGAAACTAAGATAGAACTAATTAGTCTACACTTAGCTGCTGACGAAGCATAGGATGAGTAGGGTAACGACCTATAGGATAACAAGTTTGATTAGGAAGCTAACTACAATATAGACACGTAATAAATTTGTGAATTTGCGATCTTAGTAAATACGAAGCAATAAAGCTGCGAAGCTATTATGTAACAAATTTGTGAATTCGCGATCTTAGCAAATACGAAGTAACGAAGCCGCTAAGATATTATTACTATATAGTTAGTAGTAATACGCATCGTTAGGATAGTATCGGCAATTTAATCCTTTAACTACAGAACGCTAATACAAGACAGTTGCGAAATATCTTCTATTGTTTATAGTTATTGTAGATCCTAATACGAACTTTTGTTATTACCTTATAATCTACTAACCCTTCTAAGATAGGCTCTGTAGTTAACGATAGGAGGCCTGTTACACCTTGCTAATTTAGTTATTGCGAGAAGCGAAGCGTAAGTAGTGTACAGTCTAGCTAATACAATAGTAGAAAGCTTAACAAGTAAAGCCTACAGGAGTAGTTATAAGTTAGATAGTACTGTATAGGAAACGATTAAGGATCGCATAAACAAACTAATTAACAATAAAGAAGATATAAAGATAGTAATTAAAACACTAGAAACGTAGAATAAAGAACTACAAGACTATTTAAAATAGAACAAAGCACAAATTAAAGCTATTATTAAAGGCTAGAACTAGATAGAATTAATTACCTAACGACTAGAAATAAGTGCAACAAAGAAACTACCTAAGATACCTGTCCTTAAGAAGTTTAATAGAACAAGAGAAAAACTAAGACCCTTTATAGCCTTAGCATAACTCTAGATAGACGTATAAGTACTATATTTCGATATAGAAGAAAAGAAGGTAATATATATTAGAATACACCTTAAAGAAAATATAATAAGATAGTTTAAACCCTACTAGATAGATTATACGACATACGCTCTAATAACCTAGAAGGACAAAACAAGAGCTATCTTTAGAAGTTACAAATACTTTACTAGACGAATAAGAGTAGCATTTAGAGATATAGACGTTACCTAACAAGCTAAAGAACAGCTAGAGAAGCTTACATAAAGCTATAGTGTTCTAGAGTACGTATTATAGTTTAAATAACTATCGCAAAATATAGAGTAAAATAAGTTAGCCTTAATATTACAATTTAAACAAGGACTAAACTTAAAAATCTAATACAAAATAATTTATATAGAAAAACCCTAAACGCTAGAAGCCCTAAAACAATAGGTAATACAAATTAACGACAATCTTTAAGAATAGAAGAAGAACAAGTATAGAGGTTATACCTAGAATTAGGACAAGGGAGACCCTATAATCCTTAACGCTAACAAGGACAAGAAGAGGAAGAAGAATAAAGACTTTACGTACTTTAACTATAGCAAGAAAGGCTACTATGTAAAAGACTACTAATTACAAAAGAAAAGGGATATAGTATACTATAAATATAGGAAACTAGGACACTTTGCAAAAGACTATAGAAGTAAGAACCTAGGAAAAGATAAGGAAACTTAGTTAAAAACAACTAAGAATAAGAAAGAAGTACTAAAAGTACAAGCTAAACCCTAGGAGAAGGTAGTAGGGAGCAAAGAAATACAACATGCAATACTCTATTAAACCTTTTGTTATAACGATAACTACTACATACATCTTTTTAGTAAATAGGGAGTAGTATAGTTCTTATAGAAATAGAGATATAGAGTAGCTGCAACAAAAGAAAGTAGAACAAAAGTATAGCTAGAAGAGATAGCCTATGTAATAGACTTACTAATAGAAGATTTAGAAGGGGAAGAACCCTAGACCCTATCGATCTAGGCTAAAGAACGAGCACTAGATAAAGAGACTACTATAGCTTCTTCTAAAGAACTGCGAGAAAGCGAGAGATAAGTTAGAATAAGAGGTATAGAGTATGCCTAACTAGATATATATAGCTACAATAGCTACACAACAATAGATATAGAAGAATAAAATAAAGAATAGAGATTCGTTTAAATATACTTAATAGTTATAAGTATAGAGGAAGCGTACAAAGACTAGAAAGAACGTAATCCTAAGGAAATAAAGTTTATACTATTTTAAGAATAGATAAAGTAATATATAGTTATAGTAGAGAGAATACCTATATAAAAAGAATAGTAGCACTTTGCAAAAAAAACGCGATAGATTAACAAAGCCTATATACTAAGAGTACTAGTAGTGTACTATATCCTAATAATAGATACACCTAGAAAAGATAAGTACTAGGAAGGGGATAACAAACTAATAGATCTAAAACATCTAGCACACTTTAAAGCATTATAGATATTATACCTAGATAAGAATTACATTATATATAGAAATTCTAAAGCAAATAACAAAGTATAGCCTATAAGGAGAAGAGGCTATAACTATACAAGAGCAATCTTAGTAGAAGACATCTAAGGATAGGAAATAATCCTAGAAGATAGATACGTAGTAGTAAGACCTGGTCTAAAACTATCTAAAAAATACGTCTAAAGAGGACTATAGTATAAGTGTATATACAACAAATGCTTAAAACATAAAGAATATAAGCTTAAAGTAGGCCTATAGCTTAAGAAAGACAGATAGTTTACAAAGATACCTAAGTAAGAACAGCTAGAAGGCGTAGGAGGCCTATATATTACAAAAATAGGTACTTACTAAGAAAGAAAAGTACGATTAATAATTAACAGTAGAGCTACGAGAAACTTTATATTAAAGAAGTTTGTAGAAACACAAGGAATAAGGTATATAACAAAGAAATACTTTTGACAATTAAGTACGATTAAAGGAAAACTATTCTAAGAACCTATTAGATTTAAAACAGTTCTCTCTATATTAAAACTAGAAGGAATAACAATTAAGAACATAGTTATAGATATAACGACAATTGATAACAAATAAGACATAATACTAGGAATACTATAGTTATAAATAACTAACCTATAGATCGACTAGAGAATAGGAAAAATCAACTACTATAGAATAGACACGTTAAAAGCTAACATAAGTACCTGTAAAGGAGAATTCTTTAAAGAATATAGGAAATAGGAAAAACAACTTATAGAACCTAAAGATTACCTTCTAGAACATTAACTATAGGACCTAGCGATAGAACTAGTAGAAGGTAAAGACGTAGGATAGAGCCTAGTCTACTAGAAAATAGAAGAAGAGTCTAAAATTAAATGAACATTTATCTAGAATGTAATAAAAAAGGGATAGATAAGGGAATCTAAATCCTTAGTAGTATATAGACTTATATTCGTGGATAAAAAGGGAATAAGTGACAAGAGACCCTACGTAGATTTTAGGAAAACTAACGCAATTATAAACAAGAACTAATACCTATTACTACAAATAGATAGAATACAAGATAGATTACAAAAAGCAAGAATCTTTACAAAATTAGATATTTAGAACGCGTACTACTAGATTAGAATTAAAAAAGGAGACGAATAGAAGACAGCGTTTAGAATATAGTATAGACTATACAAATATCTAGTTATACTGTTTAGCTTAACAAACGCACTAGCAGTATTCTAAGAAAGGATTAATATAGTACTAAGAGAGTACTTAGACGTATTTATATTTATATACCTAGATAACATCTTTATATTTTTAGAAATAGAGGAAGAATACGTACAACACGTACACAAAGTACTAGAGAAACTAGTAGAAAATAAACTATTTCTAAAAATAAGAAAATGCGAATTTTATATAAAAGAAACGGACTTCCTTGGATTTATTATTAAACTAGGAAAAATTAAGATTGACCTAGAGAAGATTAGGTTAATTAACGAATAGCTAATACCAAAAAACCTAAAAGAGGTACAATAATTTTATAGGTTAGCTAACTTTTGTAGAAAGTTAATAGTAGGATAGTCTAAAGATATAAAACCAATAACTAGACTTATAAAAAAAGACACGCTATTTAAGTAGACAAAAGAATACAATAAAGTATTTAAGAAAATTAAAAGAAAGTTTATAGAAAACCTAGTTATTAGAATATATAACCTAGACCTACTAGCAGTAGTAAAGACAGACGCGTCTAACTTAGTCTATAGAATAGTACTAATATAGGAAGACCTAGAGACTAACAAAGAACATTTAGTCGAATACTTTTCTAAGAAAATAAAGCTAGTAGAGCTTAATTATCTAATCTACGACAAAGAAATACTAGTAATATACAAAGTATTTAAGTAATAGAGAGTATATTTATAAGGAGTAAAACATTAGACAAAGGTCTACACAGACTACAAGAACCTTATAGGATTTATAATAAATAAAGAACTATTATAACGCTATATAAGATAGTAGGAGTTTCTATTAACATTTAATATAGAAATAATATATATAAAAGGGAAAGACAACTAATTTGTAGACGCCCTTAGTAGAAGACTAGACTTACAAGAAGAAGTAAGCGCTACTAGTACAGTTCTAATCAAGAATAAAGAAGGACATTTAGTCCTAAATATACCTAAAATAGCTGCAACACTTGAAAGAACAAGTAGCGAGCTAGACGAATAGATTTAGAAAATAACGCAAGAAGCATCTAAAGAAATAGAAAAACTAGAAACTTAAGAAGGACTAGCACAAGCCTATAGAAGAACATATATTCTAGGAAAGATCTAAAAAGAATTTATACGATAATTCTACGAATTGCTAGTATACGGACACTAAGGTATTAACAAGACATTAGATAGGCTCTTAAGGGACTATTATATCCTAAAGGCAAGATAACTAGTAATAGAAGTACTACGAGACTATATAGAATACTACAGAAACAAATATAATAGACACGCACTATATAGAATACTACAACTAATAGAGATACTAGAACGACTATAGGGAATTATTACAATAGACTTTATCACAAAACTACCTAAGTCTAAGGACCTAATATTAGGAGTTAAGTATAATAGAATCCTAATAATAGTAGATAAACTTACAAAGTACTTATACTTTAGACTATATAAGGAAAAAAGTAGAATAGAAGTTATAGCACACTAGGTTCTAGGAACTATAATTAGCTAATATAGACTACTAGATAAGATTATTATAGATAGAGATGTAAGATTTACATTAAAACTATAGGAAACGATAATAGTATAATTAGGAATTAAATATATAATGTTAACAGTATACTACCTATAGATAGATAAATAATTAGAACGTATAAATTAGATAGTAGAACAATACCTAAGATACTACCTTAATTACAACTAGAATAACTAGGTATAACTACTACCTATAGCACAACTAGCATATAACAGCGCAAAGAATATAGTAATAGGAGTAACGCTTTTCTTTGTAAACTACAGATTTGAGCCTAATATATATTAGACACTAAGAAACTAGATATCTTAGTCTCTAAGAGGAGAAAACTTCGCTAATAGACTTAAGAATATATAGGATTAACTAAGACAGGACGCAGAATTCCTATATAATCGCATAGCTAAGTACTACAACAAGAAGTACAAAGAAGGACCCTAATTTAGAAAGGGAGAAAAAGTATAGTTAGTACGAAAAAACATTAAGAGTAAGAGACTAAGTTTAAAATTAGACTACGTTAAGATAGGACTATACAAAATTAAGAAAGAAGTTACGCTAGTTATATTCAAATTAAAGCTACTAAATAAAATAAAGATATACCTAACCTTCTACGTAGCACTACTTAAGATAGCACTATAGAACGTAGAACTACTAGTGTACGAAGTAGATATATACGGAGAATAAGAAGAATAAGAAGTTAAAGAAATCTTAGCACACTAGTTCTATAACAGTAGGAACTACTATATAGTAAAATAGATAGGTATAGACGAAAAAGGACAACTATAGGAAAAAATATAGGAACTAGAGGAAAACCTTAATTGCCCTAAGAAACTAGAGGACTTCCAAAGTTAAAACCTTCTAGAACGCCTAGTAGCGAGTTAAGAAAACTAACGATACTATCGCTAGATAGAGAGGCGATAGGAGCGCCTAATACAACAGGAGCTAGAGCAGCCTCTACCACATTGTCTAAATCTAATTCAGCCTCTAAGGCACGAGACTATTTAGACAACTTAGCGTTATTATAAGCCTTTATCTTACGAAGACGCTTAACGCGGGAATAAAGCTCTACTAGCTTACGAAGAGTTAACTTACGCTTAGCCTTAGCTACAGCGAGCTATAACGACAATTGCGCTTAAGCCCTATTAACGGCTCGCCCTATACAACTTAGTAGAAGGAGACTATATAGAAATTGAGCACTTACACTCTATAAGCGAAACCTTAGAAGAAACGCACTTATACTAAATATTGGCGAGAATACACTCGTTATAGTGTTTACTATCCTTTAAAGATATAAGACAAGTAAGACCTAATTTAGTATAACAACGATACAGGAATATCTTAACTTTGTTGCAAACAATATAAGCTACAAGAAGGAGTTTGTTACGCTAGGACTAAGATAGTATAGAGAGTAATAAAGAACTAAGGATTAACAAAGACACAGGATTAATAACCTTAGTACTAGTATAGAGAAATAAGGGACTGCGTAGAAGAGGGAATAGTGTTATAGTAGTAATAAGGGAAACTAAGATAGAACCAATTAGTCTACACTTAGCTACTAACAAAGTATAGGATAAGTAGGGTAACGACCTATAGGACAACGAGTTTAATTAGGAAGCTAACTACAATATAGACACGTAATAAATTTATAAATTCGCAATCTTAGCAAATATAAAGTAACGAAGCCGCAAAGCTATTATGTAACAAATTTGTAAATTTGCGATCTTAGTAAATACAAAGTAACGAAGCCGCCAAGATATTATTACTATATAGTTAGTAGCAATACGTATTATTAGGATAGTATTAGTAATTTAATCCTTTAACTACGGAACGCTAATACAAGATAGTTGCGAAACATCTTCTATTATTTATAGTTATTATAGATCCTAACACAAACTTTTGTTATTACCTTATAATCTACTAACCCTTCTAAGACAGGCTCTGTAGTTGACGATAAGAGGCCTATTATATTATAGGTATTCTTCTTACTATAACTATATATTACTTTATCTATTCTTAAAATAGTATAAACTTTATTTTTTTAGGATTACGTTCTTTCTAGTCTTTATACGCTTCCTCTATACTTATAACTAGTAAGTATTTCTAAATAAACTTCTATTCTTTATTTTATTCCTCTATATTACTTATTGTATAGCTATTGTAACTATATATTGTTAGCTAGGTATACTCTATAGCTCTTATACTAACTTGTCTCTTACTTCCTTATAGTCTTTTAGAAGTAGTCGTAGTAGTCTCTTTATCTAGTGCTAGTCCTTTAGCCTAGATTAATAGTACTAAGGGCTCTTCCCTTTCTAGATCTTCTACTAGTAGGTTTATTACTTAGGCTGTTTCTTCTAGCTAAGCTTTTGTTCTTTCTTTTATTATAGCTACTCTCTATCTCTATTATAGGAAGTATCTTACTCCTTATTTACTAGAAAGATATATATAGTAGTTATCTTTATAATAAAAGGTCTAATAGAGTATTACGTATTGTATTTCTTTGCTCCTAGCTACCTTCTCTTAAGGTTTAGCCTATACTTATAGTGCTTCTTTCTTCTTTTTAGTTATCTTTAACTAGGTTTCTTTCTTTAGGTTCTTATTCTTATAGTTCTTTATAAAGTATCTAGGTTTCCTATATTTATAATATACTATATCCTTCTTCTTTTACAATTAGTAGTCTTTTGTATAGTAGCCTAGTTTACTATAATTAAAGTACGTAAAGTCTTTATTCTTCTTTTTCTTTCTATCCTTATTAGCGTTAAGGATTATAGGGTCTCCCTTATTATAGTTCTAGGTGTAACCTCTATATTTATTCTTCTTCTATTCTCGAAGATTATTGTTAATTTATATTACCTATTACTTTAGGGCTTCTAGTGTCCTTAGTTTCTCTATATATATTATCTTGTATTAGATCTTAGAGTTTAGTCCTTACTTAAATTATAACATTAAAGCTAACATATTTTATTCTATATTCTAGGATAGTTATTTAAACTATAATACGTACTTTAGAATACTTTAACTTTGTGTAAGCTTCTCTAGCTATTCTTTAGCTTGTTAGGTAACGTCTATATCTCTAAATACTACTCTTATTTATTTAGTAAAGTACTCGTAACTTTTAAAAATAGCTTTAGTTTTGTCCTTCTAGGTTATTAGAGAGTATATTGTATAGTCTGTCTAGTAAGGTTTGTACTATCTTATTGCGTCTTCCTTAAGGTGCAACCTAATATATATTACCTTTTTTTCTTCTGTGTCGAAGTATAGTACTTGTATATCTATCTAGAGTTGTACTAAGGTAATAAAAGGTCTTAGTTTCTCCCTTGTTCTATTAAACTTCTTAAGGATAGGTATCTTAGGTAGTTTCTTTATCGCACTTATTACTAGACGTTATATAATTAGTTCTATCTAATTCTAACCTTTAATAATAGCTTTAATCTATACTTTATTCTACTTTACGTAATCTTGTAGTTCCTTGTTCTATATTTCTAAAGTATTAATTACTATTTTTATATCTTCTTTGTCTAAGATTAGATTATTAATTTAGTCCTTAATTGTTTCCTATATAGTACTGTTGTAACAGGCCTCCTATTGTTAACTATAGGTGCCTATCTTAAAGGAGGTTAGTAGATTACAAGGTAATAGTAAAAGCTTAGGAGTAATCTATAATAACTGTAAATAATAGAAGATGTTTTGCAACTGTCTTGTATTAGCGTTCTATAGTTAAAGGATTAAATTACTAATACTATCCTAATAATACGTATTGCTAATAACTATATACTTACTATAATCTATAATCTGTGTTTACTAAGATTAATAGATTATAGATTAGCTTAATCTATAATCTACTACTACTAAGAGTCTATAGATTATAGATTACTCTAGGTGTCCTAATTATGCGTAGTTTCCTAATTAAGGTTGTTACCCTACTCGTCCTATACTTTGTTAGCGCCTAGACTAGGACTAATTAGTTCTATCTCAATTTCTTCTGTTACGCCTATAATACTATCTCCCCCTCTAGGTAGACCTTAGTTTATCTATCCTAAGGCTAAGGTTATTAACTTAGTTTCTTTATTAATGTAGAGTTCTTTATCCTCCCTAATGCCTATTTTATCTATACGTCGTTGCTATCTTCTTACTAATCGTGTATTGCGCAATAGTGTTAAAATGTTTCCTTATTCTTATTATACTTCTCCTAAGTTAAACCCTAAGTCTCTTCCTTATATTATTTCTACAAACAATAGTAGGGCTTATAAAGTATGTATTCGCGTAAATATGTATAGTTCTTATAACGTGTCTAGTGTTTCTCTTTCTAAGTGTATATTTATTACGCTTATTCTTACGTCTAGGCTTAACGATAATAGGGAAAGCTATTAACTAGACTTAAGAGAAATTACTATCTTAAATTATAGAGGCTAAAGCTAAGTGTAAGCGTATCTAGGAGCTTGCGTAAAGTAAGCTAGTAGAGAATTAGGCTTATCTCTCTCGTCTTTATAAGATAAAGGCCTTAAATAATAAGAAATTAGCTAAGTAGTTAGTAGCTCTAGAAGCTAAGCTAGATCTAGATAAGGCGTTTAGTGTTACTGTAGTAGGTCCTACGCTAGACGTCTCTATTGTCTCTCTATCTGTCGTTAGTAATGTCGATTCTCTTAGTTCGCTGCTAGGCGTTCTAGAGGGTTTTAATTTTAGAACTCCTCTAATTTCTTAGGGTAGTTAAGATTATCTTCTAGTTCCTATGTTTTTTCCTATAGTTGTCCTTTCTCGTCTATACCTATCTATTCTACTAGGTAGTAGTTCCTACTATTATAGAACTAGTGTACTAAGATTTTCTTAACTTCTTATTCTTCTTATTCTCTATACGTATCTACTTTGTACACTAGTAGTTCTATGTTCTATAGTACTATCTTAAGTAGCGCTACGTAGAAGGTTAGGTATATCTTTATTTTATTTAGTAGTTTTAGTTTAAATATAACTAGTGTAACTTCTCTTTTAATCTTGTATAGTCTTATCTTAACGTAGTCTAATTTTAAACTAGGTCGTTTACTCTTAATATTCTTGCGTACTAACTATACTTTTTCTCCTTCTCTAAATTAGGGTCCTTCCTTATACTTCTTGTTATAGTACTTCGCTATTTAATTATATAGGAATTCTACATCCTATCTTAATTAGTCGTGTATATCTCTAAGTCTATTAGTAAAGTTTTCTCCTCTTAGAGACTAAGATATTTAATTCTATAGTATCTAATATATATTAGGCTTAAATCTATAGTTTACGAAGAAGAGTAATACTCCTATTACTATATTCTTTACGCTGTTATATGCTAATTGTGCTATAGGTAGTAGCTATACCTAGTTATTCTAGTTATAGTTAAGGTAGCATCTTAAGTACTATTCTACTATCTAATTTATTCGTTCTAATTATCTATCTATTTATAGATAATATACTATAGACATTGCGTGTTATATTCCTAATTGCGCTATTATTATTCCCTATAGTTTTAATGTAAATCGTATATCTCTATCTATAATAATCTTATCTAGTAGTCTATATTAACTAATTATAGTTTCTAGAACCTAGTATACTACAACCTCTATCCTACTTTTTTCTTTGTGTAGTCTAAAGTATATATACTTCGTAAGTTTATTTACTATTGTTAGGATTCTATTATATTTAACTCCTAATATTAGATCTTTAGACTTAGGTAACTTCGTAATAAAGTCTATTGTAATAACTCCTTATAGTTATTTTAGTGCTTCTACTAGTTGTAGTATTCTATATAGTGTATATCTATTGTATTTATTCCTTTAATATTCTATACAGTCTCGTAGTACCTCTATTACTAGTTGTCTTACTTTTAGAATGTAGTAATCTTGTAGTAGTCTATCTAATGTTTTCTCGATACCTTAGTAACTGTATACTAGTAATTTATAGAATTGTCGTATAAATTCCCTTTAAATTTTTCTTAGAATATATATTCTTCTATATGCTTGTGCAAATCTATCTTAGATTTCGAGTTTCTCTATTTCTTTAGATACTTCTTGTGTTATTTTCTAAATCTATTCGTTTAGCTTATTACTTGTCTTCTTAAGTGTTGTAGCTATCTTAGGTGTGTTTAGGACTAAATATCCTTCCTTGTTCTTAACTAGAACTATACTAGTAGCGCTTACTTCTTCTTGTAAGTCTAGTCTTCTACTTAGAGCGTCTACAAATTAGTTGTCTTTCTCTTTTATGTATATAATTTCTATATTAAATATTAACAAGTATTCCTACTATCTTGTATAGCGTTGTAATAATTCTTTATTTATTATAAATCCTATAAGATTCTTGTAGTCTGTATAGACCTTTGTCTAGTACTTTACTCTTTGTAGGTATACTCTCTATTATTTAAATACTTTGTAGATTACTAGTATCTCTTTGTTATAGATTAGGTAATTAAGTTCTACTATTTTTATCTTCTTAGAGAAGTATTTAACTAAGTGTTCTTTTTTAGTCTCTAGGTCTTCTTGCATTAGTGCTATTCTATAGACTAAGTTAGATGCGTCTGTTTTTACTATTACTAGTAGGTCTAGGTTGTATATTCTAATAACTAGGTTTTCTATAAACTTCTTTTTAATCTTGTTAAATACTTTATTATATTCTTTTATCTATTTAAACAGCGTGTCCTTTTTTATAAGTCTTGTTATTAGTTTTATATCTTTAGACTATCTTACTATTAACTTTCTACAAAAGTTAGCTAGCCTATAAAATTATTGTACCTCTTTTAGGTTCTTTAGTGTTAGCTATTCGTTAATTAAGTTAATCTTTTCTAGGTTAATCTTGATTTTTCCTAGTTTAATAATAAATCTAAGGAAATCTGTTTCCTTTGTATAGAACTTGCATTTTCTTATCTTAAGAAATATTTTAGCTTCTACTAGTTTCTTTAGCACTTTGTGTATATATTGTACGTGTTCTTCCTCTACTTCTAAGAATATAAGGATATTGTCTAAGTATATAAATGTAAATATATCTAAGTACTCTCTTAGTACTGTGTTAATTCTTTCTTAGAATACTGCTAGTGTATTTGTTAAGCTAAACAGTATAACTAAGTATTTGTATAGTCTGTATTGTGTTCTAAACGCTATTTTCTACTTATCTCCTTTCTTAATTCTAATCTAGTAGTATGCGTTTTATATATCTAGTTTTGTAAAGATCTTTACTTTTTATAGCTTATCTTGTATTTTATCTATTTGTAGTAGTAGGTATTAGTTCTTGTTTGTAATTACGTTAGTTTTTCTAAAATCTACGTAGGGTCTTTTATTACTTATCTCTTTTTTGTCTATAAATATTAATCTATATACTACTAAGGATTTAGATTCTCTTATTTATCCTTTCTTTATTGCATTTTGTATAAATAATCGTTTAATCTTAGATTCTTCTTCTATTTTTTAGTAGACTAGGCTCTATCCTACGTTCTTTTCTTCTTCTATTTCTATTGCTAAGTCCTATAGTTAGTGTTCTAGAAGGTAGTCTTCTAGCTCTATAAGCTACTTTTCTTATTTCTTGTATTCTTCTAGGAATTCTCCTTTGTAGGTGCTTATATTAGCTTTTAGTATATTAGTTTTACTATAACTAATTTTTCTTATTCTCTAATTAATATGTAGGTTAGTTATTTATAACTATAGTATACCTAATATTATGTCTTGTTTATTATTAATTGTCGTTATATCTATAACTATGTTCTAGATTTCTAGTCCTTCTAACCTTAGTGTTGAAGGTACTGTCTCAAACTGTATTAGTTCCTAAAATAGTTTTCTTTTAATTGTACTTAGTTATTAAGGGTATTTCTTTGTTATATACTTTATTCTCTATGTTTCTATAAACTTCTTTAATATAAAGTTTCTTGTAGCTCTACTATTAATTATTAATCGTACTTTCTTTCTTTAGTATATACTTGTTTTTGTAATGTATAGGCCTCCTATACCTTCTAGCCTTTCTTGCTTTAGTAATTTATTAAATTGTCTATCTTTCTAGGGCTATAGGCTTACTTTGAATTTGTGTTTTTTATATTTTAGACACTTGTTATATATATATTTGTACTATAGTTCTCCTTAGACGTATTTCTTAGATAATTTTAGGCTAGGTCTTACTACTATATATCTATCTTCTAGGGTTATTTTTTATCTTTAGATGTCTTCTACTATAATTACTCTTATATAGTTATAGCCTCTTCTCCTTGTAGGCTATATATTATTGTTTACTTTAGGGTTTCTATATATAATACAATTTTTGTCTAGGTATAATATCTATAATACTTTAAAGTGTACTAGATGTTTTAGGTCTATTATTTTGTTATCCCCTTCTTAGTATTTACTTCTACTAGGTGTATCTATTATTAGGGTATAGTATACTACTAGTACTTTTAGTATATAGGCTTTATTAATCTATCGCGTCTCTCTTGTAAGATATTACTATTCCTTTTATATAGGTATTCTTCCTACTATAACTATATATTACTTTATCTATTCTTAAAATAGTATAAACTTTATTTCTTTAAGATTGCGTTCTTTCTAGTCTTTGTACGCTTCCTCTATACTTATAACTAGTAAGTATTTCTAAACGAACTTCTATTCTTTGTCTCGTTCCTCTATATCTATTGTAGTACAGCTGTTATAACTATATATTGTTAGCTAGGTATACTCTATATCTCTTATACTAACTTGTCTCTTACTTCCTCGTAGTCCTTTAGAGGGAGCTATAGTAGTCTCTTTATCTAGTGCTAGTCTATCAGCCTAGATTAATAGTACTAGGGGCTCTTCCCCTTCTAAATCTTCTATTAGTAGGTCTATTACTTAGGCTATATCTTTTAGCTAAGCTTTTATTCTATCTTCCTTTATTACTACTACTCTATATCTATACTTCTATAGGAACTATACTACTCTTTATTTACTAGAAAGATATATATAGTAGTTGTTGTTATAATAAAAGGTTTAATAGAGTATTATATATTATACTTCTTTACTCCTAGCTACTTTCTCTTAAAGTTTAGCCTATGCTTGTAGTGCTTCCTTCTTCTTCTTAGTTATTTTTAACTAAGTTTCTTTCTTTAGGTCCTTATTCTTGTAGTCTTTTGTAAAGTGTCCTAGTTTTCTACATTTATAATATACTATGTCCTTCTTTAACTTAGATCTGCAATTCTTTGTATAGTAGCCTAGTTTGCTATAGTTAAAGCACGTAAAGTCTTTGTTCTTTTTCTTCTTTCTATCCTTGTTAGCGTTAAGGACTATAGGGTCTCCCTTATTATAGTTCTAGGTGTAACCTCTATATTTGTTCTTCTTCTATTCTCGAAGATTATCGTTAATTTGTATTACCTATTACTTTAGGGCTTCTAGTATTTATAGTTTCTCTATATATATTATCTCGTATTAGATTTTAGAGTTAAGTCCTTGTTTAAATTATAATATTAAGGCTAACTCGTTCTATTCTATATTTTGTAATAGTTGTTTAAACTATAATACGTACTTTAGAATACTCTAATTCTATATAAGCTTTTCTAGTTACTCTTTAGCTTGTTAGGTAATATCTATATCCCTAAATGCTACTCTTATTTGTTTAGTAAAGTATTCGTAACTTCTAAAGATAGCTCTAGTTTTGTCTTTTTATGTTATTATAGAGTATATCGTGTAATCTATCTAATAAGGTTCGTACTATCTTATTACGTCTTCCTCTAGGTGCAGTCTAATATATATTACCTTCTTTTCTTCTATATCGAAGTGTAGTGCTTGTATATCTATCTAGAGTTGTGCTAATACAATAAAGGGTCTTAGTTTTTCCCTTATTCTATTAAACTTCTTAAGTACGGGTATCTTTAGTAGTTTCTTTGTCGCGCTTATCTCTAGGCGTTGCGTAATTAGTTCTATCTAGTTTTATCCTTTAATAATAGCTTTAATTTGTACTTTGTTCTATTTTGTATAATCTTGTAGTTCCTTGTTCTATATTTCTAAGGCGTCGATTACTATCTTTATATTTTCTTTTTTAGAGATTAGGTCGTTTATATAGTTCTTAACGTCTTTCTATACTATATTATCTAACTTATAACTACTTAGAGGTACTTTACCTCCTTTTTTAGTTAAACTTTCTACTATCGTATTAGCTAGACTACGCGCTACTTACGCTTTGCTTCTCGCAATAACTAAATTAGTAAGGTGTAATAGGCCTCCTATCGTCGACTATAGGTGCCTGTCTTAAAGAGAGTTAGTAGATTACGAGGTAATAGTAAAAGCTTAGAAGTAATCTATAATAACTATAAACAATAGAAGATATTTTGCAACTATCTTGTATTAGCGTTCTATAGTTAAAGGATTGAATTACTAATACTATCCTAATAATGCGCATTACTAATAACTATATACTTGCTATAATCTATAATCTGTGTTTACTAAGATTAACAGATTATAGATTAGCTTAATCTATAATCTACTACTGCTAAGAGTTTATAGATTATAGATTACTCTAGGTGTCCTAATTATGCGTAGTTTCCTAATTAAGGTTGTTACCCCGCTCGTCTTATACTTTGTTAGCGCCTAGACTAGGACTAATTAGTTCTATCTCGATTTCTTCTATTACGCCTATAACAACTATTAGACTTATAACTACTCTTAGGGGCTTTACTTATTTTAGTTAAACTTTCTACTATCGTGTTAGCTAGACTGTGCGCTACTTACGCTTTACTTCTCGTAATAACTAAATCGGCAAGGTATAATAAGTTGTTACTAGGGTTAACTTCCTAGTGCCTAAGAAGTATTAGTAGATTAAGAGTTAATAGTAAAAGCTTAGGTTATAATCTATAATAACTTATAAATAATAGAAGATATTTTATAACTATTCTATATTAGTATTCTATAGTTAAAGGATTAAATTACTAATACTATCCTAATAATACGCATCTTACTAACTATATACTTGTTGTAATCTATAATCTATAGTTACTAAGACTAGTAGATTATAGATTGTCTTAATCTATAATCTATTAATGCTAAGAGTCTATAGATTATAGATTAGCTTAGGTGTCCTAGTTATGTGTAGTCTCCTAATTAAGGTCGTTACCCTACTCGTCCTATACTTTGTTAGCGCCTAGATCGAGACTAATTAGTTCTATCTTGATTTCTTCTATTACACCCGTAACAAAAAGATACTTAAAAAAGTAGAGGTAATAACCTATCTCCTTTAATATAGCTTTTTTATAGAAACTCCGAATATTAAAAATATTCCTTATATATATATTACTTAACTAAATTAATTTTATATAGAATTCTAAGTACCTTTATTTTCCTATTTTTTTTGAAAAAATATCAAAATATAAGATATATATATATTAATTACTATAGGGTTATTTATATAAGTATTTAGAGTAATAAATGTTAAGGGAGTTTTTTAAAATATTATATATTAGTAGAGTTATACTACTTTAAACTTTTTGATTTTCTTTGATTTTCCTAGTAAAACTGGCTCGTCACGCGAACTGGCTCGTTACGCGCACAGACACGTTAGTATCACGCACCAGTATCGCGCACGCGATGCCAGATCGATCGCCATCTCAATCGTCATCTGAATCGATTCGTGAGCTGGCTCGTAAGCCAGCTCATCTGACATATGTATTGCGTTTGCAAGGTAGGATACGTGCTCAGCCGAATGACTTTGTCTTTGTCCGTCATAACACACAGTGCTTCTGGATAGAACCGTGTGCACACAGTGCATCGGATGCGTTGCGAGGCTGGCGAGTCGACGACCAGGCGGATGTGTGCATGGTTAACCCTAGCCGAGGACCTTGCGAGTGACTGCTCGGTCGTCAGGCTGCAGGCTGAAAGACCACCAGGCTGAAGCCCACCAGGCATTGCGCCGCAGACTATCACCGTAGACGCACTATCGCGGATACATGCTCTGCTGCAGCGATGCCATGGCCTCCGCGACTTCCTTCAGCAACGCCTACTCCAGCATCCAGGCTCACACCGTAGAAGGCTCTGTCTACTTTGGTACGTTGTAACATGACTCCACCTAAGGCTCTTGGGCTATCAGGAAGAACGGGACGCTAAGACGCTAAGCAGACACCTCAATACCGGGGCCTGAGTGCACTCTCGGTCGTCTAACGCTGGCTGAAGACGCGCCCTTCAACGCGTTCGCGAAGCAGCACGAGCCTGAATGTCTCCCCGACACGCGCGTCGAC